>JANSTT010011168.1:0-24271 GCA_026745375.1 Platyura marginata | reverse complement strand
TCACTATTCATGTTATAACATGATAAGATATGCAATTTTTCTTTGCGTTTAACTGTTTTAAATTGGTGGGACAGTTAATATTAGACACCCTGTACAAATTAAACACGTGAGACAATAATATTTGAAAGATAGTCCTTCCATCTTCCAGTATAACAATTCAAATTAAAAAAAATAATTAATAATGTTTGGAGGGCTCATAGCGGTGTAAAATGTAATTGTCAAAATAAATTACACCATTTCATAGTTTTTTTGCCCTAATTTAAGGTGTTTAACCACCCTTAAAATTTACATTAAATTGTAATATAGCTACTAATTAAAATAAACGCAATATTTTATTGAGATCAAATTAATAAATTGTGATTAAACCAGACAGTCTTAACAGTTTGACTGCTGGTGAAGAAGAAAATATCCCCGTACATCCTGATAATTGGACATTGATGCAAGTTTTTTCGAAATGTTGCTAGGAAACGCAAACATATTTTTTATTATTTATGGGAGGCGGTCGATTTATGTATTGCAGGCGGTCGAAGGGGTGGGGGAATTCTTCTCATTTTTAATAGCAGCCGTCCTGCACACATCCAGAAGCCTACTGTGAAAAATTTAAGGCTCTTTCCGTTCAGAATTTGACAACAAAAAACTCGATTTTTTTCGATGCTTTTTAAAAACTGCATAGAAATATAATTTTGTGACAACCCTCGGTCGATCTTCTCGTTGCATTAAAATAAACAAAAAAACACACCACATGACGATGAAATTACATATACGGCAATTGAACAAGGTAGAAAGAGTAAAACGAAGAAGAAAAATTTGAACATTCGACGCGAAAAATCGTATGTGTCATAATACTGTTGAAGTGTTTTCTACTTCAATTATAACCGGGTGCTTTTTTTGACTATGTACTTTTAAGCAAAATTATTTTTAAACGTTATTTGAGACACAAACCATATAAAATGAACTTTTTAAGCTTTTAAAACTGACAACGTGATTAAAACACACACACAATCAAATATCAAAAGTCGATTTATTCCATTCAGATTGGAGTGAAGTAGTGTGGAAAAATCGATTTTGATAGTTTTATTTAGACTTTTTACCGAGAAAGACGTGTTGTTTGAATATTTCTCGATTATTGTCAAGTATTTCAGTGCATTTTTTTTAATTTATTTGTAATTTTCTATAATTATTTTGTTATTCTTCTTGTTATTGATTTATGGTGTTTTAATTGTCAATTCATGTGTTAAAAATTCTTTTCGGAATTGTTCTAAAATGCGTATTGCCGTCGTAATGTATTCGAAACATTAAAATACTCTCGCCACTGTCATTTGGAATGGTATGCCATGCCCATGGATAGGAATTTTATCGTTGAAAGGAAATGAAACTAAAAATGATTTATATTTTATGTAAATTCTGGCCGCATTTGGCTTAAAACAAATGAAAGTAAGTGTATATAGAGTTAATCTGAAAATAAATTTCCGAGCACGATGATTAATGTATGATTGTTTATTATTATTATTTGTATCGCAAGTACTTATTTGTTGGCAATTGTTTTAGTTTTTTTCTGTCTAACAAATATCTACTTAAGTCGGAGAAGACACGTTACACAGATTTACTTGCGTCTATTTCTATACATAAGTCAACATTCTCTTATTTCACTGACTAACGTACTAACTAGGTAGGTACTGACCTTTGTCATTTTTCCAAGTGCCAATCCGTCGATCGAAGTTGTTTCATCATCATACCCGTACCTATGTATATATATCGACGTCATGCGATACTGTTCTCAATCACGTTATTTAATACGTTAGCAGTAATATGAGTAATAATTAATAATATATTTAGGTATTATTCAAAAAAAAATAAAAATATATAATCAGTGGCATCATGACGCAAGATGTTATTTTGCTATTTATTTTGTCACATAATGACTAAATCGCAATGATACGGGATTCCCCATCACTTTCCTGTCTTAAAAATTGTATACTGCAAATGTCGATAATATGGTTGACAGTTGATAAACCTACGCCTTATTTCTAAACTACCCCAGTGAAGGTGGTATACATAAAAAAAAAGATTTATCAACTGTCACGTTTAATAAAAATAGAAAAAGGAATCGGTCAGGATTGAAGCTGACGATTTAGAAATCTCAATCATCTATGGCGAGAAATGGCACAAACAGCAAGCAGCTAGAGTCGAGTAAAAAATGTATACGATTATGGACAGTATTTACTCGGGTAAATAAAGTAAGATTTCATGTATATTGTATGATTCTTCTGGAATTCTTCTTCTTCTGAAATTTGTTCACTGAGTCGGTTTTCAGTGTGAGTGGTTTTCAGATCAGATAAAAATTGGCATAGAAATGAACATTGAAATATTTACCCGGGTAACAACTGTCCTTGTGAAGGTTAAAAGAATTAAAAGGACCCCTATCGGTAGTAAGCCATTAATTTGATGGTTCTACAGCATTAAAGGTGAGGTTTTGATTAAATCCACATTTTTTACTGCAGTGTTATGCAGACTTTTTGTAAAATCAACTATCACTTCCAAAGGACGTACGGTGTGCCTAAAATGCAATGCGGGTATAGTCAAATAAAGAATGAGAAGCTTACCACAAGTGATTATATTATATGATAACCCACAACTGTAGCGCAGTGGAAGAACACTCGCTTCGAATGCCGGCAGATGCAGATTTGATCCCGGCTGGAGTAGATTTTGGTGAGAAATTTTTCAAATAAAAAACGGATCATAATCATCTCCTCAGCAAAGAATGAACTTATGTCGAGTGATTCGGACGTCACTTTAGGCACCCGGTCCTTTTATATCTACGGTCACAAAACTTCGAGCTACCAAATATGTACGTCTCGAAGCGTCTTGAAGGCAAATTCTCAACCAGAGACCATCTCAAGTATTACTCAAAATCGTGTCCCTTGAGTAATTTAGTCGTTACAACAACAACATATTGTCTCAAGAACTTCTGTAGTACTTTTTTTGACTGGGTTGCTACCGCACAATTCCTTATTAGTGACGTAACATAACGTAACGTACAGAGACGAAATAAAACTAATTCAGCTTAAGGTCTTTTACTACCTGGGACTTTTATTACACAATGTCATGTCAGTTTTAAGGTGATAAGAACTTAGTTGAGCTACGCTACTGGATTTTAGAAATATATTTTCTATCATTTAGGCCATTTCAACCAGACGCAACTACTGTTTCCCTAATATTGTCAATAATATTGGCCATTTGTAACTTTATGTATTCAGTATTCACATATATGTATAATGTACATGTACATACTTAGGTAGCATGATTCATTCGTTAAATGATTTTTACTGCTTGAAGTCTTAACTATAAAAAAAAAATCTATTATTCGGAAACAGATAGACGAAACTTTATTAAACAGATCCACCGAGAAATTTGAACTTTATCCACCATGTAAATCGGTACGTTAAATATTTACAAAAAAAATAAAATTGTGAATTATATTTTAATTTTATGTACAACTACCTAATGTAAATAAGTACTTAAGTATATACATTATGTACAAATACATAGAAGCGAACAAAAAAATTCAGTCACATTTATTTAATTAGCTCACTCTACATACATATGTATGTGTAGTTAAATGTGTTTTAGAGACAGACATACCGAACATACATATATAGTATGTATGTAATATTCGCAATTTTAAATCCATAAATTCATTGTTTTTGACATTGTTTAACTTGTATTTTATGTAAATTTTAATTAACATCAAGAATTATCGTTAAATGAGTCAAGTTTTAATTATCAAATGTTAATTTGTTGTTTAATATTGATTTGAATTTGCTTCATAAACACATTAAATGTTGTTTGTTTTGTATATTTTGTAATTTTGTTGTTTTTTTATTATTTTTTTTATAAATATAATTAACAAATTCATATCTCTCGTACTTTTTATATGGAGTAAGATTAGGGCTATGTGGTTTGTGGTGGTATCTGTTTTACCCATAACATAGTTATTTCTGACATTGTTCCTATTTCTAATACTGTTCCTATTTCTGATACTGTTCCTATTTCTGACATTATTCCTATTTCTAATATTGTTTCTATTTCTAATATTGTTACTATTTCTGACATTGTTCCTCTTTCTGATAGGTACTGTTCCTATTTCTGACATTATTCCTATTTCTGATACTGTTACTATTTCTGATACTGTTCCTATTTCTGACATTATTCCTATTTCTAATACTGTTCCTATTTCTAACATTGTTCCTCTTTTTGATACTGTTCCTATTTCTGACATTGTTACAATTTCTGGTACTGTTCCTATTTCTGATACTGTTCCTATTTCTAACATTATTCCTATTTCTGATACTGTTCCTATTTCTGACATTGTTCCTATTTCTGGTACTGTTGCTATTTCTGATACTGTTACTATTTCTGACATAGTTTCTATTTTTCATAATGTTCCTATTTCTTACATTGTTCCTATTTCTGACACTCTATTTCTGATCAAATGCGTTGTTTTTTGCTGATTCCTAAATCAAAATTTTACAAAAAAAATGTATTCTGTATTTTATTCTATTCTAACTTCTAACAGAATAATTGACAACCATTTTTTATTCCACTGTATGACAGTAATAATATCTTTTATTATTTTTGTTTCGGAATTACTCGTATGTACATACATTCTATTTATTAATAAAATAATTATCAATAAAATGTTAAGGCCATTTTAAAAAAAAATATTAAAAAATATGTACAACCAGCACATTCTCGCTTTATACAAAATATTGGCTAAGCAATTGTAAATGTCAAACAAATTCCGGGTTCGTAAATACATACTTTCCATTAAAGTGTTCCACTTGCTAAAAATAAATCCAAAATTCGATCTTATTTATAGATTTTCCATTATACTTAATGAAGTTAATTCTGTTTTCAATGAAGATAAATATTTTCGTATTGCAAATAAGAGTCATTTACATTTTTGTTCTCACAATAAACGAAATTAAACTGTAATTTGAACTACAAAAAAATAAAAAAATGTTTGACAAAAAAATATTTAACAATAAAATTAATGTATTTAAAAGTATGTATGTTTTTTATTTCTTTAAGTAGCGTGTATTATTTTTTTTTTTTTTTGTACACCAATAGTTAATTTATTCATTTCTTTCTCAACTATACATTGACCTTTTTATTCGTTTGGTCGACAATTAATATTTATTTCAATAGTTATTTATTATTATTTTTTTTTCTATATATTTTAGGCAATTTATCGTACACGGCAATAAATTACTGCATAATATATCTAAAACTATTTACAACAATCGACAACTTAATTAAGTAATTGATGTGTTCCTTTTATTATATTTGTCTATAATATTTAATTCGATCTGATTTGATAATTAATCATTTTAGTAATTTACTGTTAATAGTTTTTGTACTTAATACATTCTAATCTTAGATTAACTTAATTTTAAAAGATTTTCTTTAAGCATGATAATTTAATACAGTTTTATTTATTTTTGGAATATTTGATTATTAACAATTTTTTATCTCTTGTATCCAATAACAAACCAATTTTTTATTTAGTGTAAATGTCTTTTTAAAGTCAATAGAATTAATTTTTAACGATTTCCATTCACATTATTGTTTTTAGAATCATGCTCATTATATTTTCGTTAACATTCGTTATACGTTCTATAAAAAGAATATCTAAAGAATGAAGTTGTTAATTAAAAGACGATTAGTAGGAATCGTAAAAAAATTAATAGACATAATTGTCGTCTACAGATTACAATTTTGATATAAAAATCAAATTTAATCCAAACCAAAATTTAGAACACATTTAGTACTACATATTTATTTATTTAAAATTTCATTTATTTCCGGTATAACAGTCTAATTAATATACTTTTCTTCATTGATGATGCATTTTCTTGATTTTAAAATAATTTGTAGATATTTAGTACAATTTAATAAACTAATCACATGAACTGAAATTGAATATACAGCATATTAAAATTGTTCTAACTATTGAGACGTAATTGTCGTCTACAGATTATTATTTTGTTATGAAAATCAAATTTAGTTCAAACCAAAATTTAGAACACATTTAGTACTACATATTTATTTATTTAAAATTTCATTTATTTTCGGTATCACAGTCTAATTAATATACTTTTCTTCATTGATGATGCATTTCCTTGATTTTAAAATAATAGGTAGATATTTAGTACAATTTAATAAATTAATCACATGAACTTAAATTGAATAAGTATACAGCATATTAAAATTGTTCTAACTATTGAGACATAATTGTCGTCTACAGATTATTATTTTGTTATGAAAATTAAATTTAGTCCAAACCAAAATTTAGAACACATTTAGTACTACATATTTATTATTATATTTAGTCTAATTAATACTTTTCTCGATTGATGAATGAATTTTCTTGATTTTAAAATAATTTAAATATTTTGTTATTTAGTACAATTTAATGTAGTTCCCAGTTTCTCAATTCTGAACATCTTGAAAATCTTAATTCTAATTAGCCAACAAACATTTATGATCATGAACAAACATTTTGTACTAATTAATTTATTAAAATAGTTTTTTTTTTAATTTTTGCTTGGTTACTAACAAAAATATTTAATTTTTTTTTAAAACTATGTATTTTGGTTTGCAAAGCTTTTTCTGTGTTTAAACAATTTGTTTTTCTTGTTTTTATGCAGGACGAAAAAAGTTTGGACATTATGGGTCAATATAAACCTGAAATATTCTGCTAAGCCTTTATCATTTAATTATACAAACAAACAAAAAAAAAACCCAGGTAATTTGTTAAATTTTGTGTGCTTTTTATTGTGTGGGTATATATGTATGTGTGTGTGTGCCGTGTTTAGCAGAGCTTAAAAATGCCAATCAGTTTGCCAGTATTTGTTTTTATTACTCTCTTCTATGGTGTTTAAGTTAAATATCCTGGGCCTTTTTTTAGATTTATTTAAAATTTAAGATTTCTTAGTAGAATAAATTTTTTTAATAATCTCTTAGGTGACTAAACCGAGCCCCAAGTCCACCATTTATGAAAATATTGTCCAATTATTTTCTTGTATGTCTTGCTAATTCAAGATTTAAGGCTAATTCAGTCACCAAATAATTAAGAACGTTGATTAAATTTTAATTTCTGGAATTATCCCCATGGCACGTTGCTGTATTTTTATTAGCGGTTTGAGAAAACTTCTGGAATTTTTCAAGTAATTTCTAAAATTGTCATTAACTAATTTATACGGGACAATTTTCACTTGATTTCTTTAATTCTTGGGGAAATTCTGTTATGAGTAAATTATCCAGGAAATTCTCTGGGAAATTTTGGCATTATCTGAGAAATTTTTCTGCAGGTCATTTTACGCCAAGCAACGATCCTTTAGGAAATTTCACAGACAATAAACTGCATGCTGCCGTTTTTATCTCTTGATGACTCCCTGCTTTTGCATATAGGACCTAACTGATTCCCTTAAATGAACTCTATAGGAAGCAAGATGGATTTGGATTTTTGTTCGTGTAATAATTTTAATTAATTAATAAAATGTGAGATTTTCTAATACATTTTCAATAATTTTTTTAGATGGCACACATTGTAGGCGTACCAAAACGAGAACCTTGCCAGAAATGTGGATTACCAGTTTTCCTTGCCGAACGTCTATCACTCGGCCGACAACTGTTTCATCGGACATGTCTTAAATGTGCCCGATGTGGTTCCCAATTATCGCCCGGTAGTTTTTACGAAACCGAAGTGGATGGTGTATTCTGTTGTGAAACATGTCCAGACGAAGAAAAAGAACTGACACTAAACGAACGTTTAATACGTGATGGACTAGATGGACTAGATGGAACATCACCGACCACAACACGAAAATCATTTCGTGAAAAATTGGCCCTATTTCAAGACAATGACAAAGGTGTACTTCAGAAATCTTTAAGTGATGAAGAAAAATCTAGAAGTCTGAAACGATTGAATGCCTTTTATAGTAGTCAAGATGTAGAATATAAGAAAAATTCAGCTTTAAGCAATTTTATTACAAGCCAAGTAGAAAATGAAAATGAAAATGATTATGTCAACGATTCAATTCCATCTATTACATCGACAGATAATGTTTCGGCAAATAACAGAGACAATGAAGGAAATGAAGATAACGTAGATAATGTCAGTTTGAGCTCAAGTTCGGAAGAGGAATCATTGAGCGAAGAAACACCACCACCGGCGATACCAATTACACAACCACCTGCATTCCATGCACCATCCAACATTTCTGGCCCATTCAATGATAGCACAATACCAATTTGTTCATCACAATTAGAGATAAGTAAACCGGAACCTGTACATATAGGAAACGATTCATGTGCGCCATCTGAGACGATAATTTTAAATGAGACTATTAGTGATAGTTATTCGAACAATATTGTAAGTGTTATCCAGAAAATGCCTTTAGACGCATTCAATGATTTATCTAATGTTACCAAAGAAAATATGATTTGTGCAAAAGATGAAGAAAATGATGATAATGATGATAGCAGTGCCAGCCAAAGTATGGTGCGATCTCGTTTAAATCAGTTTGAAAAATTATTTGGAATTGATGCGAATAGTACTAGTACTAGTAGTGACGTAGAAATATTAAGTAGCGGTAGAATGTCAAGATATCAAAATCATATTGATATTGATATTGCATCTACAAGTAGATTATCATTAGAAGTGCCTGCTGCCGATCAAACTAGCGATAGAATGAAAAGTAGTGAAAATGTTAGTGATATTAGCAAATATGAAGAAAATATTGAGAACGTTGAGAATAATATTAGTGATCACATACAAATTGAGGATACTGTGGAGGAAAATAAACCTTCAAATCTAGAAATAAGCGTTGAAGAACCACTTAAAAGTGAAGAAGAATCAGACCAATCACCAAAGGATATAGAAAAATTAGAGGAATTTACAAATGATCACATAGCTTTACATGCAGAACCATCGAAAGATGTAGATTCCATAGAGACACCAGAAATATTAGAGAAAAATACTACAACCGCTGATGAAATTGATTATGCCTCGGTTGCCCCAGTACCACGACAACGATCAATGAAAACAAAGAAATGTCCAGTGTTAGATGAAAAACCAACTCCTACCAAACGTATAACCATTCAAAATCACACTCTAGATAATATTCCCGCAATGGAAGAGTTAACTTCAATTATATCCGAGGAAAGTCAACAACAAAAAGTTGAGGACGATCAATTATCTGTAGTTTTAGATAACAATCGGGATACGGACAACGAAATTTCTCCAAATAAATTAACGGAATCGAATTCAGCATATCCCGAAGATTTAAATCCATTTGGAGACGATAATGTGGTAGAGACAAAAATGGTGGAAACTCAACAGAGTGAAACAAAAATTAAAACTCAACAGAGTGACACAAAAATTGTGGAAACCCCAAAGAGCAAATGGAACAGTTTTAACCCATTTGATAGTTCGGACGATGAAGTGGAGCTTCTTAAAGGGGATACATTGAATCGTCAACAGGCAGTTTTTCCAAGGTATTGCTTTTGATAGGCCATATTTTTCCAATTATTAGAAGTTCATGATGTCTTTTTCATTTTAAGAACATCTCTTAATCCATTTGGGAGTGACGATGAAGACGAAATGAATCCGGAAGTTTTGAAGAGACCAGTGCCAATACCAAGGAAAGCCATGTGAGTGTTTCTTCTTTTTTTTACATAATTTTAGAAATTTTTCAAACAGCAGGAACGAATCCTTGCCGAATTAAAGACGGTAACGAACCTCTTACAGAAATCAATACATTTTTTCAATTCTGAATGAAGAAATAAAGTTTTTATAAAATCCTTCATTAATTTTTGACGCTATTGGGAATAAAATTGACTTAGTAACATTACGAGGTGATTTATTCCGCCAATTTCATCTAACAACAATAAATTCAATATAGAAACTGGAGCGGACGCCATACATCCGAAATGCGTATGTCTCTCTCTCTCTATAAGTATATTTAATTGTACCATCTCTTTGAATAAATTTGTATGGTAGTAAATTTATCACAAGGTTTTCAGACTCTCTCTCTCACTCACTCTTCTTAATTTTCCTATTCAACTGATATTTAGTCCTAAAAATTTGTTATCATCTAACAGTGTTGCCAAGTATAACGTAATTTCTTTTTTTGGACGTAATTTCTTATTTCCTGTCTATATAACAAATCTATTGGAAGTGTAATTAAATTTTTTTTTACAAAATAAATCTATTCATCAAACGTACAAAAACGTAACGTAAATGCCCCAACAACACTGGTTTCCCAGGAGATCTACTAATTTTTGAAGACATTTCCCCGGGGCAACCTTTTTTTTCTTTATTTACTTTTTAGTGCAGGGAGGTAAACGTCACCGCAAAAAGGCAATTTTTACAGATGTTGAAAGTAATTCAATAATTTGACTTGGCAACACTGTCATCCAAAAATTGGTCTTTTGTTAAAGAGCATTGTCGCGTCATTCCGAATCATTCTTTTTGGGACAGATTTTATACAAATAATTACCTCCCACACCGTAAATACCCCAACAACAAAAAACCCAACAAAATATTTGCCACTTTATTGTGAGTTGGATGAACTCCGATTTGTCGTCGATTTTCCGTAGAATTGCAATGTTGTCCCCATGTTTCTACAATTTTTTAATCTTTCATTCTGACATTTCTGATTTGATTTAATATTTTTTTTTTTTATCAAACGTAATCGCTGAAGCGTGGGATACAATTGAATGAAAACATTAAAAAAAAAACCCCCCGACCATTGTGAGACGATTTCATTTAATTTGTATGTCCAAAAAAAAACAACAACAATGGTACGATGTTTCATTTAATCATTTGATGTGCAACAATTACTTCTTTTATGGTTATTTTATTTTCGCACACTAACACACATACAAAATAAACAAAATAAAAAAAATAAAAAAACGGGCGGCCACAACATTAACTTGACCCATTAAGAGTGAATAGGTCAATAACTTAATGTTGGTAATTTTATATATCTGTCTCAAGCCAGTACTTAATAATTTTATTATTATAATTGTTATTCTTTTATTACACCTCTTAATTAAACGTACACGTATGGGAATACCAAATTTGGTGTTATTTGTATCGCACCCAGCAACATACCAAAGCAACATTAACGGCTAAATTCAAGGAAGCTATGAACTCATCAGCATTTCCTTTTACCCATCATTGTGTGTGAAAGTTATTCCGTAAATTATCTAACCGAACTGCCGCAATTAATGTTGCAAGCCATATGGAGAATAAAAATTGTGTACGGTTCGGTTATTGTACCTCACCTCTCACTCACTAAATATATTACTGACTCTTCTGCAGTGGGGACAATGCCATACAATTTTTTGTTTTTTTTTTATTTCTTTTTCTTTTTAATTAAATAAAAACACAACATGAATTCATGTATTGCATAGCTAAGTACCTGTAAACGATGGAGTAATATAAAAAAAAACATTACGGTTCAACAGTTATCGTTAGTCCATCAATTAGCATGGAATATAATTTTTGGTGTATTGGATCAGGTGCGAAAATAATTCCACAGTTTCTGTTCGGTTTTCAAATGTTACTAATTTAAAATACCCGAGACAATACGACGTGCACACATACAATTATGTTAAAATATAAATTTATTCCATTGAATCGTAGAGCCACATCTTTAAATCCAACACCAGAACCTACACCACGAATGCTAAGAGCACCGCCACGAAATAGTACACTAAAAATCACAACCGACTTTAATGGCAGTGAATCATCTCTAGTCACATCGACACTGTACAAGTCAACCGATTGCCTATCGAGAAATAATCATTTTTATGGTTCGACCACATCGCTTGCGTCAACATCAAGCAGTGCCTATACAAGACGGAAAAAAGGTCGAGCACCGTTACCGCCCACACTGCTCACACTGCAACCACAAACAAATAACAAACAATCCAGTGAACTTATACCGTCAATTGGAAGCAGTCCAAATGGTAGCGTTCGAAATACTCCGACACCGCGGAAAAAACGTGTCGCACCACGTCCACCAAGTTCAACGCCGAAAAAAGGTGATGGCGTTGCCGATGAAACAACAAACACATTTTATATTACGGCACGTACCCATCCAGATAGAGATGCTGATGACAGTTTTACTGGCCTGAATGATTGTTCGATGATTTCGGATAATAATGATGAATCGATTAATTTATCCGAAGAACCTCAATCGTTTAGTGATCTCAATGAATTGCTATCAAATGAGGACAAGCAAATTTCTATCCGAAAACTAATTCCACTCGAAGCGAGCCTAAGAGATGATGGCGAACAACATTTCAACGATTATTATGATAATATTTCGAATAATGATCAAGTTATCTATCGACGAACAATTGTTCCTCTTTCACCCGAACTCACAATAACCGATGAAAGTGTAGTGGATCCAAATGATACAAATCCGGCCGAAGAAACGCATGCACGACAATGGCAAAAGATGAAAGAAAACAAAGAATCTCAAAATACAAAAAGACAAAGTCAAGTGTCATTGTCCAGTCCAAATTCGGAAGCGGATCCACTCTATTCGAATAAATCATCTTTCGGCAAATGGAAAAGACGTAAGGGACCGGCACCAGGATTGCCTGTTCCACCGCGGAAAGTGCTGCAAATGGTGCCACTGCAGGAAATTCGACATGAATTGGAAGTGATTGAGGTACAGCAGCAAGGACTTGAGAAACAAGTAAGTAAACGTTGACGTACGCTATTATCAGATAAAATTTCCCTACAAAAATTTACCTCCCTCTCTCTTACTAAAATTGTCAATGTTTCTCAAGACACTTGGATAAAATTGTTGCCTAAAAAATATATATCAACAAAGTTATCCATAAAATTTCCCCAATACAAATTTCCTTCACTAAAAATAAAGAGCAAGCCATCCCTAAAATTTCCCCAACAAATATTTCTTGAATTAAAATTTCCCCGACTAAAATTGTCTTTGTTTCTTAAGACATAAAATCTTCCAAAAAAATATAGAGCAAGCCATCCATAAAGACGTTCATAAGGATTTTATAGGAAATAATATTTGTTGGGATATTATATTATCGAAATATCCTAAAGATAAAAATCCTCTATAAAAGATTTCCTTAGAAATAAAATCCCCAGGCTAAATGTTTCTACGAGAAATGACCCCTGAATAATCTTTACCTTCTATTGACAGAATCCTTCCACAAAACCGGGCCTGTCAAATTTATTTACATTCCCATTTGCCTACTTGTAGGGTGTCATGCTAGAAAAAATGATACGCGAACGATGTGAAGTAAATGATGTCACCACGACCACAACAACAACAGCAAATGCTGGTCCAGAAGAAACATCATTGCCAACACCACCGAATTCAAAGGAAGTCGAAGATCTCATATTGCAACTATTTGAACTTGTCAATGAGAAGAATGAACTATTTCGCCGACAAGCCGAACTTATGTACCTGTAAGTGGACTTTGTGACCTAAAATGTGTAATCCCGATTGATTGATTTTTTTGTTGTTGTGATTTTCCCAAAAAAAGGCGTCGACAACATCGTCTTGAACAGGAACAAGCTGATATTGAATATGAAATTCGTGTCCTAATGGCGCAGCCAGAACGAAATAAAACCGATTCGGATAAAGCCAGAGAAGAGGGTCTAATCACTAGATTAGTTGAGGTGGGCTGATCACATATGCGACTCATAATATTTGTTGTCATTAATTGGATGATTGTCTGATTTGCAGGTTGTTCAGTTACGAAACGAAGTTATTGATTGTCTGGAAATGGACAGATTGCGCGAAGCCGAAGAAGATCAGGTGAGACATTAATTATTAGCTGTGTTCGAGAGGACCGATTTTAAATAGAATTTTTTTTATTTTTTTTTTGTAGAGCATAAAACGTCGTCTTGAACTGCATAATGCCAAACGAGATGAAGAACTCAGTCAGCAGACACCAACAAAATTGTCCAAAAAGGAAAAGAAAAAACAAAAAGAATCGAAAAAATTAGCCAAACAGAAAAAAGTGGACGCTGACAAGGTGAGAGATTTTTTGGAAACTCTAGAATGAATGATTTAAAGAATTGTTTTTGTTTTTTTTGCCACATCAACAGGATGCCGATGAAAGTGAAATGAATCCAACAGATAAAACAAAGGAAAAGAAGAAAAAACGGAAATTCCTATTCTGACACATATCTTCATTTTAAAAGTGTAGAAATCAACCCGCCCCGCCCGCCGCCTTTCCCCATTGCTATAAATTATTAGGCAATGTAAAATTGTGTAGAATTGAATTCGCCCATAGTGATCCATATAATTATTTTTAAATTAATTAATTAATTAATTAATTAGTGTCGATGTGATAGCTTTTAATCAATTGATTGTTCTCAACGATGCCTAGAATGATTTTTTTTTTGTTTTGTTTTATATTTTGTCATATTTGCCTTATATTAATAGATTTTGTTTAATTTTAGTTTTAGTTATTATCAATTAGCCTATTCGAGTATATTTTGTACTTTGAGACAATTAAATATAAACCAAGAAAATACTTTGTTTAAGGTTAAGGTGGAATATGTAATTTGTTGATCTGAACAAATTTTGGATCACACAGTACAACTCAAGCCAGATAGATTATATGCTCTTGGAAATGGCTTATCAAAAAGAAGACCAATTCAATAACAGCCGGTTCTTGTGGAGGAAATGAAAGGAAAGGATTTGATTAATAGTTTTTGAGCGGGAACGTTGCATTCTGGAATAACTCGGTGACTGTGGGTTGGCATATTAGTGATGAGCAAAATCAGTCTTGAACTTGCAAATTTTGACTCTTCTAAAAAAACCATACCAAGACCTCTTCTACAAAAACAAGACCAAGACCCAATGTGCAAGACTACAATAATAAGATGAATAACTAAGACGGAATGTCCAAGACCAAGACTTCTGTCGTCTTGGGCTTCCGTTTGCCCACCACTAGCCATCAAATGTTAATTTTGTTTGAATATTGCGTGGATAGGAAGTGCCAAGTAATATTCTCGAAGATCAATTTTCTATAATGGAGTGATCCTCTTAGCATCAAAAACTTAGCTCTGCATTGCTTCGAACCTGGAAGTGTTCATCTTGCATAGCTTGCTAAGGGATTATTTACTAAGGTTCAGTTAACTCTCATGATACAGTGCAATCAATTGCCAAAATAGCTTTAAGTCGACTCTTAAGCTCACAAGGAAAAACGACCATAAAGGGGTAATTACTCGTGGAATTCCTAGCACATTCTAATGTTATTCCGATGGTGGACAAATTATCGATTGTGTTTCTATTGAATTTCATATTCCAAGGGATTATCACTTAACAATTCTCAATTCCGGTGGAATTTTTTCGAACATAAAATTCATTGAAATATAATTTTGTCGAGTGGGTACCCCCCATTTGAGTGTTTACACCGAACTATCAGCCCACTGCCATATGAGATATCATCTCCACAAAATCGGCAGAATACTTGACCCCTCATGCCGTTTCTGTATCGAAGAGGACGAAAAAGCCGGCGGAACACATACTCTGCGATTGTCTAACTTTAAGATATATGAGACTTTGCGGAGGCTACACTCTGATTCCAAACGACATTCGACTCGCGGGTGCTAAAATTCACTAATAGCACCTCGCTAAACAAGGCCATTTAAACATCAGAGGGGATCTCTACAATAGATCTTTTTGGTCTTAGTGGTGAAGGGCCAGTAGCCCCACAGCACCCCCCATAACCATACCTTCTTGATAATTATGTTAATGAATTCGGCGGAATTGCGTGTAATTCTTTAGAGACTATTTTGATTCCATTCGAAAATCGGAATATTTTTTCTTTCTTTACTTAAGTTTCCTTGTAACCAGAGAATAATTGGGACTGTCTTAGCAAAATTAAATTGCTCATATCAAATAGTGTCACTCCACGCATAATTTTTTAAACAAATTTAAGTAATCAAAAAAAAATTTTTTTTTTGATTTAATGTCACCAGAAAAAAAAAATTCCAAATGACTTTTTGAGAAACTAAAGAAGTTTTCCAGTTCGTAATTTATTTTTCGATTAATTTCAAAATTTTCAGTTGAATAAAATTTAATATTCAAAATTAAACAATGAACACACCTCCAAATCCAAAAAAAGACTCATCACACGATTTACCCTGGTTAACGAGACGTACACCATCGGAAAAGCGACTAAAACAATTACACACCGAACACGACAACGTCAAATCAGCCCTGTCCCGGCAACGCGATGTGAATTGGTCATTTGTGGCGAATAAATTCCAAAAACATTGCAATCAATTTTGTGACACGCTCACCAACGAAAACGATCGGCCAAATCGAAATTTACTGCTGCCAAAAACGACACCCAGTCGAACGTCAACGGTTCGACTGACCAAAGCCAGAGAATTGGGAAATTTTTTTTCGAAACGTAATCGAAACAGTATGAAACGTCGAGATTCGGACACGGTTGAAATGGCACCAATGCCCGAGATAGCCAAAGGACGATTGTACGGCAATGTGACGTCACAAAGGAATGTGTCGAGACTGTCACAAATGAAGCGTCGTCGTCAAAGTGACAGCGAGACGATCGTGAGGAATGACAGCTATGACAAACCGTGGCGCAGTGCTGACAGTCGAAGTACATCATCCAGGTACGGTCACTACTACAATGTTGCCAATCGATTAAAGGTATTGGAAGGGCAGATGAACAAAATGCTGAAAATTTACACGAAGCAAGATTTTGTCGATGAATACGTTGAATTGCTAAAGGAATGCTGGACATTTGAAAAGTACAACCGAAACATTGTGAAATTTGCTGAGCCACGAATAAATTTAATCGAAACTCATCTGAGCTACAATAATATTGAGCAGGAAGTTTGTAATTTATCGACAGCCGAGAGGGACCTAATAAAGAGCTTCCAAGAAATTCATGGGAAACAAAATGAATCTGTACAGAAACAAAGCGATTTTGATTTGCTAGATCTGCAGACCAAGCAATCATTGGCAGCGGATAATATAATTATTAAATGTGTCAGCAAAATTGCATCTACAATGGCTGCTCCAAGGGAACAGGAATTAATTGATTTTGATGAAGATCTACCACACAACACATCTCCGTCAGAGAATATGGCAACACATCTTGAGTATTTAGAGAATATCAAAGAATATCTGGATGAAGAAGTTCCAATCGAGAATGAAATAAGTCGACCGTCAGTTGCTTCTAAGTTATCCGTTAGAAAATCTGTCCTAAACAAAATTATGGAAGAAAATATTTCTGACGAGGATAAATACTTTGAGAAGTTGGAAACCTCCAAAATATTCCAGAAATATATTGCAACCAATGAAATTCTGCAAGATAGTCCTAGAAAATCAAGATTATCTAGAGATTTTTCTCGCACAACAATACAAAACCAGAATAATATGGAAGACACCAAATCAGTTATTCACATGGATAATGTACTTAACCATAAAGTAGAGCAAGGAAGTTCTAGAAATTCAATATTCTCTAGAAACTGTGAGATTTCACAAGAGGACACCGAAGAATTGACAACACTCGCGGAAAATCTTACGGAATACTTTAAATACAATGAAAGCCAGGTAGCCGCCAAAATGTTACGGAATTACATTACAACCAATGAAATTCTGCAAGAAAGGCCCAGGACATCAATAACACCAAACCAGGATGATATGGAATCGATCAAACAGAATGAGTCTCAGCAACAATTGCCAACAGATTTGAAAATTTCATCCAAACAAAATTTAGAAGACAAAATCACCGAACTCATCGAATACAAACAGAGCAATGAAAACCTATGGGAGGAATGTGGAAATACTAGAAAAAAAATCAAATTAGATTCTTGTTTGAATATCCAAAGTACTACTGCTGTCTGTGGAGATTCAACAACATCCACACAGGAATCATTGAAGGGTATCGTGGCTGACAACGGCAACATAATAAGTGAAAACCAAAATGGGACAAATAAAATCCATGTGCGTTCCTCGTCATTTGCGTCTGGCGTAATTGAAAAATGCTTGAGTTTTCTCACTAATACGGTCCAGAAACCCGAATATCTATAAATAAATAAAAGTATCCAATAAGAAAATAAAGGAAGATTCTAAGAATTCTAAGAAAAAACAAAAGAATTTTTAAGTCAACAAATTATATTCCTTTTTTTTCTTTTATTATTCCTGGGCACCTACAGAATTTCCTTTTCTACCTTTTCCCTAATTTTTAGTTACTGAATAATGCAGCAAAAGCTGAAACCAATATTATGTAGACGGAACTTCCTCTACGACCAACTTCGTCCATGGAAATCCATGGAACATGGAATTCGATGATCCAAAGTTAGTTGGTAAAAGCGACCTGATCTACCAATTAGCACAATTGTTCTGTTTTATTACCACTAAACACTCTATTTGTTGTTATGGTTACTCGGAAGGAATCATTGGCTGTTTTTTCACCGATTTCTGTTGGTTGAAAATGTGGTTGCCCAGTGCCCTAAACCTGGATCTTCTTAGTTAATGACATGTGCAGAAGAAATGTTCCGAGTGTTTCTCCTTAATATCTGTGTGTAGGGGGGAGGTTCAGTTTAGACAAGTCGTGTATACCTAGTACCCAGTGGCCACCTATCTGGCGGTGTTCTTGTGCGGCATGGCTATGGTAGTTATGAGGTTTTTTCCCATCTGTTGTTTTCCAGCTTTAAGAAGTGCAGATAGATGCATAAATGGAAGAAACATTTCAGATAAAGATCAACAAGAATCACCATTCCCAATAATTGGAAAGAACATTCATCAGATAATAAGTAAAGGTCCAGTATTTGGATATCCCTGATTTTTAGAGTATGGATGCTTTTACCGAATCCAAGTACATCAAGATACCAACAATGAATACTACTCGATACTAATTATTACGGATATAACTCCAATTCTCCAATAATAAATAGGAGTAATTGATAAGAATACATAAAATTGGTGGAAAAAAGAAGCCATTACAGAGTAAGGAAAAAAAATTGCTATTTGCATGTTTTGGAACCCTCAAAATTACAAGCACGCAGTAATATTTTTCTTTAAGGTGCTACGATCGGGCATTTAAGGGATTGTAGAGTTTGGCAAAAATATCACAGTCAGCGGTAGTCGGTCGGTTTGATGGGCCGCCTACTATTCAATGGTAAACATGCAAAAAAGGATCCTTTCAAATGGTCCTAAAAAGCAATAAAACATTTATTATCATTTTGAGACTTAGTTAATATGAAACTTACATTTATTCTATATATTTTTCCATCATTGGGAGTTTTCCCGTTCTGCTGGCTTTCCAGTAGGCAATGTTCAAAAACTACCTTACGTGAAAATACGGCGTATATCGTACAAGAGTATTTTCAGTGATTTATTACAAATAGAAGGAAGAAGATTTTTTCCAACTTTCTTTTTCTAAATTCTAGATAATGTTAGTCTAGTCTAGTGTAAAATTAAAATCTAAAATAATGATTTTACTCGCAAAACTTGATCATGCGTTCGATCTAGTACAGCGTAGAGAGAAACATAAATTCCCAAAAATTTCTCAAAATCAACAGGCGTTTTCTCCGACAATTTGCCCCATCTGTAAATTCTACTAAGTAAGGAGTAACTAATGAAGAAAAGCCGAATCCTCCCTTACAAAACGATAGCAAAGCCACCTTTACCGAATCTTTGACCGATATTTCCGCCTTTTTTGATCGCCCTGACTATTATTTGGAATAATGGCATCTATAATATATTTAAAGGTCATCCGGCTGGAGCCAAAATTCGGAAAATCTTTAAAACGAATTTTCTCGACTCGATCATCAAAATATTTGTATTTTTCCACATTATATCGATATCGATAAAAATGTCGATTTTGGAAAAAGTGATTGATACGTGGTTTACTTTCTTGGCCGACGATATACGTAAAAGTCCCCTGAAAAACCATTTACCATAAACAGTTTGGATTTGATAACATATTTAGATTCAGAAATTATATTTTTTTTTTATTTCCAAAATACACTTACGCTTACACTACAAAAGCAGTATGGTACCCCAAAAGCAGTTCCTTCAACACGTCCAAAAATGAGCCAATAAAACTTGCTTCACCAAAATTAAAATGACATAATTAATTACACTAAAAAAATTTATTTTTTTAAATGGCCGCATGTTCAAAAAAACTGAACCTCAAACATTTCAAACAAAAAAAAAAAACACAAAAAATCCGATCATCAATCATCACCATATTTAAATCAACGGTTTAGTAACACCTACATCTATGGGCTGGACATTTTGATTTGTAATTGATACAAGCATCTTGACAGTAAACATCTGCACCTTCTCGACCCTCAAGCTCACCAATGGCATCACATGTTTTTCTAAAGAAATGAAAAAAATATTACAAATTCTTGTTAACATTATTTAATCAAAAATTTGCACACTTACGGACAGTGACATACAGTCTCTGGACAATTTGGGGGATATCGTAGGCAATTTGTTTGACACCATTCGTCCATACCAATAAATCGTTGGAAAGCAGGTGTTGGAAGACAGACTTGATCGCTAAAAGATTATTTATATTGGTATTCTTATATTTTAAATGGCACGTGCCCCCCCAACTTGTTTCCATTGGCGAAGCGTGAGAATTATTGATCCCATCATTATGAGATTATTTTTTTAAAAAAACTTACGTCATTTTTATACCGGAAATCGAAAAAAACATCTTGACCGTTTTTTTGGCGGTTTTTTAAAAAGTGACACAATTTTGAACTTTCCTAATATTAAGGATATGATTTTGAAACTTTGTATTTTTATATTATTTTGGATTTGCAGCATTTTTTGCCAAATAAATTTTTTGAAAAAAAATTAACCCTTTAAGGTCCATATATATTGAGCATGAAAGGGTTAATCAAAAATTTTCAAAAAAGCTACTCACCGTTCTCAAAATTTAATTCTTATTACTTAGGTGCCTTTAAAGGATTAACTTTTAAAAATATATTAATAATAAATTTAGCTATATTTAATTTTTTTTTTGGTTAACCCTTTCATGTTCAAAATGTATGGACCTTAAAGGGTTAACTTTTTCCAAAAATTTTATTTCGCAAAAAATGCTGCAAATCCAAAATAATATAACAATACGAAGTTTCAAAATCATATCTTCAATATTAAGAAAGTTCAAAATTGTGTCACTTTTTAAAAAATCATCAAAAAAACGGTTAAGATGTTCGGTGCCTCACCAATTTTTTTTTCGGTTTTAAAATGACGAAAGTTTTTTTAAAAAATACTCTCGGTTTTAAAATGACGTAAGTTTTTTTAAAAAATAGTTTCATGATGATGGGATAAATAATTCTCACGCTTCGCCACTGCGGTCTGTTTGAATAAAAACCTTTTTATTAAAAACAAAAAAAGAAGTATTCTGATCTAATATTTGGAGCCAGAAAAGTAGTAGTCAGTTCTCTATTTCTTGTCCAATGTTATTATATTATCATTTTATTCAGATAATCAAAATTCAGACAATTTAAAATTCAAAATCCAGAAAATTATAATTATTATATAAAGGATTATTCAAAATTCTGACATTTCAAATGTCTAATAGATTAGAATTCAGATAAATTAAGATTTCGATCTTTGAAAATTCTGAAATATATATCAATAATGAATTTAATGATATAATAAATGAATTTCGTGATTATTTTGCATATTTTATTAAAGAAATGTCTCAATTAGTTGGCCCTTCTGTTAAAGAAAACTGAAAAAACAAGAAATTTTCAATATCTGAATCCATCTGAATCTCAATTCGTTTGAATTTTGAATTATCTTAATTTTGAAATATCTGAATTTTAAATTATTTAAATTATGTCGATTTGGGTCGCCGGCTTTCTGTGGAACCAATTAAAAACGCCAATCGAGCTCTTGGTCACATTCTAGACCTTTTTTGTTCACAAAAATAAATATTTGAAATTTGTAATTATTGTTTTTTTTTGCTCTTGAAAAAAAATTTGTACCCCCCCCCCCCAACAATTTTAGTCAGTGGACGCTTATGACTACGAGGTAACCCTGTTGCATATGATGTATGATGAACACATTATTTACAATTGCGCCATAACAAAGATCTAACGGACCAATTTTCAAAAACAAAATTTAATCTTTTTTTTTTAATTTAACAATGTACTGGACAACCCTGATACTTAACACGTACCAGCGCCGCCACGTTAATTTTGGTAAATTGTTTTATGGGACCACCCAATAGAACCTTAAATTTAACACTAGAAAGACGAAAACAGTCAAATTATTTTGATTTTAATGATGAATATCTTTTTGTTCATACATAGGTACCTGAAAATTTGTGATTTTTCCTAATTTTTGTAAAATTTTGATAATCTGGTTTGGCGCATCTGTGTGCGAGCCGTTGTTGTTTATGTTTTTTATATTTAGAAATTTGTTCGATTTAATAAAATTTATGTACATTTTATTCAGTCTCCCCTATTATTATTTTCATTTGTTTTACTCCTAATCCATTTGTGCTCAGAACTTTTTTTTTGTATGTAGTTTGTTTATTACATTAGTGCATAGTGAATTTCAATAAAGATGTAAAGGAATTTGCGATTGGGTCGATTTGGGCACAAATGGGTTAATATTTTTATAGTTATACCCCCTTAATTACACCCGCAACTCTTCATTTCGAATAATTAAAACATTAATTTTTCCACATACCAAAATGCGGTCAATTCGACCTCATTTCGTCTTTCTAGTATTAAAGTGAAACTGTCCTGCCCAAATATTTTTTTTTACCATACTGTGGAGCCAAATAATAGACGGGCAAATGCAAAACCAATGTAAAATTCGTGGTAAATTGGTGGTCATATGACGCTGAAATCAATGTCTATGGACATGCGGTCCGTTTGGTTTGGACCAACATGTACGACTAGTGGACATATGACGCTGTACGTATTTACCTAGTGTGGACTTGATACGTATTTACCTAGTGTGGATACTTGAGTAGGTTATTGATTGGTTTTTTTTGCTACATATATGGCTACCAGTTATCTTGCGGATTAAAATATGCACGAATAATATTTTCGTCAAAATAAATAATCAACAAGTGAAAAGCGATTTTCTTTTATTACTTTAGGCATAATAATATAACTTCTCACTGCGAAGAAAAAAAGTCCCCCTTGTAAAACGAGTTGAAAAAATGTTAATTCCCCAGTTCCCATGTGAATAATTATTACTAAATTGTAAACTATTCAAATGCACATGGAAGAATGTAAAACGTTATAACGGCATTTGAATGTAAACTGTGCAAATTCAAAGTGTTATAGGACAGCCAAAAGTTATAAAATGAAAATAGAAAAATCCATGCCGCATTTCGAATGCGCATCCAATGCAAAAACGGTACATGAGAACGACGTAGGCACGAAGAAAATTATCTTTTCCGACGAAAAACTTTTTGTTCTGGAGAAAATGTTTAATCATCACTAATTCCCATCAGATATTACCAGGTACCAGAATAAAAATTTAGTGATGGTTTAGGAGTGCGATCAGTTATGAGATTATCATCCATTGTTAGTATTTGGTATATTTTGTGTGGTTCAAAACAATACTCGTCTTCTACCAATGTGGCCCAGGAAGTTAAAAGATGGAACACCCCTCTGCTGTAGACAGTATAATTTCAATTTAATTTATTCAAATTACATATTTATGGCCAGAGGCCATGTTTAATATACATAAGGCAATTGTGATTGGAGCGAAATAGCTTAAAAAAAAGTACTTAAATAATTAAGATACACAAAATAATTAAGATATACAAAAAGAATTAAGATATACAAAATAAACAAGATAATTAAGATATACAACGTAATTTTTACATTTTGAGTATTTAAGAGATACATTTTGAGTAGTTATGAAATACAAAAAAGAGGATAGTTGGAGAAGGTATGGACGTGAAGGGATAGATACTAGTGTCAAAATCGAGAAATGGTCACTAAAGTCTATACCGAGACACCCGTGATATTTAAGACGAACACATTATTTACCATAGTCTAAGCTCTAGGGACCAATTTTATGAAAACAAATTTAATATTTTTTAATTTTAAGAGTGTACTTAGTTAACCCTGGACTTGTATTCTGGTCGTAATTTGTTCATTCCGTAACGAAAGCGAGATGTGACAGATAAACTTAAAATATTCATATTTTTTAAGGCGCTAATTTAT
>JANSTT010011157.1:0-24273 GCA_026745375.1 Platyura marginata | reverse complement strand
GCTGCTGATTCGATCATTTCGTTCTCTTTAATGATTCGATCTTTTTGATTCGTTCAGTCATGAACGACTCATCTCTAGTTCTAGTATTAAGTACTTGGATCCAGAAAGAGTACCTGATACTTTTAAACTGGTACCCAAAAAATGCACATCACTAATATTCATTCAGCCCAGCCAGAAATGTTCAGAACTATTTATAACTGCCCATGCAATAATTCAGAACGAATTCTAAAACAGTTTGGAACTCTCAGGAACAACATGTCCTACTTTTATTCTGATGATAATTCATTTAAAATATGAACAAAATGAAACATTTCCATTTATTCCTAATAACAGATGGCTCTAAACAAATATATTTTTTGGCGTGGATTTCAATATTATATTAAATTTTTTGATTTTTTTAATGCTAATTATCTAAGATTTCTATTTTAATTTGTTTCAGCAAAGAGAAGAAACAAATTAAAATAGAAATCTTAAATAATTAGCATTTATATATTATAGTAAAAATTTGTTTCATAAATAATTCATTATAAATTCATCAATTTTAAATAATTATAATATTAATATTAAATAATTATATTTATCAGTTCATTTTTGTATTATTTCGTTATTTTCTAGGATATTTATTATTATTAGATATTCATATATGTATACGGTATCACATCATTTCATTTAGGAAAAACAAATTAAATTATAAATCTTAAATAATAATTATTAAATAAATATATATTACTTTATTTTTGGAATTAGTTCATTATTCATTATAATATAAAATCTACTTCTTTGTACTGTTTTCTTTATCTGAAAAAATTGAAGTATTAATTATTGCGCTAATTAATACGGAGGTAGATGGTTCAACAATATTCAGTATTCTTACGCTGCTGGACGTAAGCACAACTGACACCTCCACATGGTACCATGGTCACATGGTAATAAACTTTAACCCAGTGAATATAAAAATGTTTTTGAGTAAATGAATACTTACTGCTTAAATGCCTTACAAAATTTACTTTCAAACAATGGAGATTTGTTCTTATTTCGCTCATATGTAATTCTGGATCACTTAATTCTAAAATAAAATTTTATTATTAAAAAATAAAAAGTACAAAACATGTATTTTTTAAATGTACATACCTTTGAGAACACCATCCAGTTTTAAATCTCCAAATATTTTAAAACCCCGAACGCCCCCAACATTATATTTTGAAAAAACGCCTTCCAAAGAAGAATGTGATCTAAAATAAATTAACAGTTCGAGTTTTAAAACTGTTAAGTTTAGTATAAACAATAAAAATGGCGTAAAAGTTTAAAAAACTGCAATATTTCTCAATCAATCTCGAAACTTTAAAATTTTTTATTATTTGCTTGAAAAGATGAGTGTTATGCTAAGAGTACACGGACTGTTAAAACCGACAGTTGACTGTCGGTCTGACGTCACGAAAAAAACCGGCAAACGGCTGGCAAACGTTGATAGTCGCTCAAATGAAAAGTATTTGGTGAGTACACGGACTGTCAGTTTTGTCACAAAACTGACAAATTTGGTTTGTCACTCCTGGCCGACAGTCCGATTTTTGACGTTTGTCGACAGTCCGTTTGTCACCAAAAATTTGCCGATTACACGGACTCTTCCCCCACACTTCCCACTATTCCCGAATGTTACTATCAAACTTTTTATTGCAATTTTACGATTGAAATTCTTCGAAACACAAACATTTCACAAAAAATATTTTTTTTAAATGAAAACAAAGCTTCTATTTATTTTTTAGTGTGGAAGCAAATTCGAAGGAAATGATGATATAAATTTTCAGAAAATTATGATGAAGTAGATTCGCACAAAAAAATAACAAAATACTCACAAAAACAATTTTGATTTACCTATGAAAAACACAAACACCGCAGCAACAAACACAGCTTCTGTCAAAAAATAAACCGACAGTCGCCTTGGTTTGTCATTGCATGAAATTCGAGGGCGGACAGTCCAATCGGTACCGACAGTCCAAAAAAAAATTCACAAAATGTCACAACACTAAAAAATTTGCGAGTACACGGACTGTCACTGGCCGGTTTGGACTGGCAAAATGACTGACAAACCGACTGGCAGTGGTTTGTCAGTGTCATAAGTTTGCCGATTACACGGACTGTCAGCTTTGTGACGGACCTCTGACGTCAGACCGACAGTCAACTGTCGGTTTTAACAGTCCGTGTACTCTTAGCATTAGTATAAATATTTTTATCATAAAATTTCAGAGAATAATTCGGAATGAAACATTGTTTTCAACAATCCTCATATGTAACTTTCAACAGTTTCCCACAATATATATTTCTGAACGTGTGGCAACACTAATCTTTTGGAACAACATAAAATAAAAAAGGACAAATTGGTTTCGATTTTATTACTTACCAATTTTCTTTTGAATATCCCATCCGCCAACTGCAACTCTAGTTGGTCTAACTCATCTTCATTTTTAATAGGAAAATTGAATTTAATTATTTCCGATCCTTGGATTTCTTCTAGTTTTGTAACTACTTTCTTGATATACATTTATTTATCTTCAATTCTGATAGAACTTCTATCATTTTTGAGATTTCGCTCGTCAAGTTATTCATCTTTGAATCAAGATTTTGTGTCTCGGCTATAAGTATGTATGTATATTAATAATAAGAATTAAAAAAAATAATCGAACGCCAAAGTGGACGGTCGTGTTTTGATGACTCTATCAAGAAGATTAATGATTTCAACTTCTATATTTTTAAAAAATGTGTGTTAATTGAATTTTATAATTTTATATACTGAATAATCATTTTGGTCTGTAGTTCTATTTTATAAGAAAAGGAAAAAAAAAATAGAAAAAAAACGAATAAGTGTAGAAAGACGAACTATTATAAAAAGGAAGGTTGTATTTCATCTTAAGTTTACTGTTTATGTGGGATACAAATGAATTGAAAAGTAATAAAGTGAAGTGAAAGGAGAAAGACGAACTATTATAAAAAAGAAAGTACCGTTTGTTTCCCATATTTTTTCTGTTTATGAAGGGATAAAAATTAATAATAATAGTGAAGAAGAAGGAAAGAAAGGAAAAAAAGAAAAAAGAGAAAAAAAAAGAGTGGAAAATCGTGATAAAAGAATGAACAAAATAATTTCCTATTTAAAGAAAAATAAAACGTGATTGAGCATTGTGTTAAAAAATTATAACGGTTAAAAGTAATAACAGTTAAAACCCTAAAATGGAAAAATAACTATAACTATAGTTTTAAACAAAAGAGATTAATATAGATCATTATAAACAACAATAAATAAAAAGATAAAAGAGTTAAAACAAATAATAAATAATGATTACACAAAAGAAATAAAAATTATAACGTATAAAGATATCATTTAGTATATAAAAGAAAGACAATACGAATTATAATGACACAGACAATAATAACAAAGGATAAATGATTTTATACAAAAGAAATACACAAAATAGTGAAATACATTGAATTAATGTAATTGAATACACAAATGGAATCGTCCATTTTGTAAAATCAAAAATGACATTACGCAGAGACTATTTGGACGTCAAGCCCCATCTGAAAACAAAGAAAGTTACACGGAGATAACATATTACGTGAGAGAAATAAAATGTGATATATAAAAGGATTAAATAATACAGAAAATCCAATATAAAAAGAAAAAGTGAACTAAAAGGGATAGACTATGGGCATATAGCCTAGGTCGTTAAATCAAGATTGAAAAAAAAAAGAATTAAAAAAAAGAGTCAAACAAAAAATTGCGGAAAGTGTTGATATATAATTAAGAGATACGTCCGATTCAAAATTAATGACCGATATGCGAAAAAAATGTAGTTAGATATTTATGTTTTTAAAATTATTTTCAGCCAACTAATTGAGAAAGAGTTGAATAGAGTAAAGGAATTAAAACAAACTTATTTTGATATGGTAAACGAACAAATTTATAGGCCACTTTAGTAGTTGGAAATGTTTCCTTTTCCTCATTTATATTAAACGCTAAAATGATACCTAATTCGGACATAGATGGGAATGGGTCAGAAAAAAAATTATCACAAGAAAGGAAACGTTTTCCCCGATAATTACACTAACTCCATCTATACTACCAAATCCTGTTACTACTATTGAGATAGCGGGCAAAACCTTGCAACAATCATCTCTTGTGCTGTTTATTTTCAAGATAAAATTATCAAATTGAAATTTTGTTGTTGAGGCTGAACATCCGGGAAATACATCTAATTCAATATCCCTATTATTTACCACTGCAATTTTGTGAAGCCTATTAAACAGAAGTAAAATAAGGTTATGTTTCCGTAAGAGTCCTTTGAAAATTAGCATATTATTTTCGAAGCTATATGCTGAACAATTCTATACAATGGCCCATATTGACGAATACATTCGGGAATATGTAAAAGAACATATGTATTGAAAGTAAAATTGTCAACACCATAACAATCTGAGTAAGAACCTACACACCGATTTATTAATTCCTGAACTTGATCTATATTAATCAAAAAATTAACAGGGTCATCTAAAAGCCTAACTGCAGTATACAAAAGCAAAAAATGTGAAAACTAATCTGGATTGACAGATCCTTTCAAAAGAACAATTGAGATATACATTAATAACAGACGGAATTCTACAGCTTTGAATGACTTTAATTCATTAAACGTACTTGGCTTACGGCCAAATTCTATTGGAATATAAGGAATATAAGATAAATATTTGGCGTCAAAATTTTGAAAAGCCATTGGTGAAAAATGTGAAATAGGAGTGGTGTTATTAATTAAAGCAGTGAACATTTTTTTTGTTACCCCTAAATCTAAAGCGTGCATCGAATCAATAGTAAATTTTGACACCATTCCCATCCCTATTCCTTTTAAAATAGATAATTTATTTTGAAAAAGTATACTATGATGATCAATATCGGCTCTATTTCGGAATGAAATGTCCGTTCTTAAGTTCTCTGATACGCTCCGATATAACAACCGACCACATCCAGGCCCTTGACGGGTGCAAACTTGATCGCATTTCGGACAACCATTGTATGACATATGATATTTAGTTCAGTTGCAAAAGGACCTGGCAGGAGCATCGCAGATAAATGAGCGGGTGTTAAATTCTTTTCTAATCCTATTTGAAGGAACTAAAACACCATTTTGGTTAAGATTTTGAACTTCCTCAGAAAATTCTTGAAAAAAACTATCAGAGTCATTAGGAGAATCGTAAACTGAATATGAAGCAAAGACAAAAGGACCAATGTTTGGTTTATTTATAAATGCACCCATTATACGTCATGCACTAGAACGAGAGCTCTTCGATAAAGATAACCCATCAACATTTATATCTTTTTCTATAACATTTATGTCATCCAGAGCAGAATGACTTATACCAAACTTTAATGACCATATTGATAATCGGTGGGCTAATGTTCTATTATCGCGAAACTCGAAGGGATCATTTAAATCGGACGAATCAGACCCATCAGAAAAATCGTTTTCGTCAGAAAAATCGATTTCATCAGAAAAATCGATTTCATCAGAAAAATCACTATTATTCTGCTCTGGTTCAACGTTATCATGGTGATCTTGATCATAAATGTGATCTTCATTAAGATCTATGGCCATGCGGTCTTCCACCACAACATTTGGTTGGAAGATATTAACATTTTCCCTATATCGGAGGTTTTCCCTATGAATTTATCGTCTTAAATGCCGTTCAGAAATATTTAAGATCCGACGATTAGCCATATTATTTAAAAAAAATTGGAAACAATTTCTGGTTTAAAATGAAAATTATTGATAATAATTGCTGACAAGAAATCGTAAATTTACAAAAGAAATATTTAAAGAACAGAAATAAATTTAACCTGGCAAATTTAATTTTCTTATTCAAACTAGACACGTACAAAGTTGTAAATAATAAACTCATACGGGTTTATTATAATCGGCGTAGCCAATTATTCGTTCTTTACTGGTTTTTCTATCTTTCTACTGGAACTGCCAAACAAAAACTCCACAGAAAACATATTTTATTTTCATTTAAATTTTATAATAATAGGTATTAAAAAATTAAATTTACAAAAACACCAAATTTATGAAACCTAAGAATATAAACTGCTATACAGGGTGTCCCAGCAGGGAAATACTTTCAGGACGTGTTCCTGGGATCGATTTGAGTAAAAAATTGTATTGGAGGGGGGGGGTCCAAAATTTACCGCTGGGTAGGTGGAATGAATTTAAGTTTTAGGTATCAAAAACTACGTTTGAGCTTATAACTTCCATAAAAAGGCTAGGAAATCCACATTTTTAGGTTTAATTTAAAGATGAATCTCCCCTCTCTTATTTTTGGTTCAATAATTCTACATTCATGGCACACTGTTAGAAAAACATAACGGGAAACTTTAAAAATTGAAAACAAATGACGAAATCTGAAAGAAAAAGTTCAATTTTTCAAAATTTTCCATAATTAACGTTTTTTTTCCTTACACAATTTGAAAGAGAATATTATTCCGGTTTAAAATTTACTTATTAATTTTTTCATTATTTTGCATGTTTTGGCAATTATTTCTATAAAACACAACGCTTGATTTTTTTTAAAGTAGAAATTATTTAATTTTGGTAGGTATTTTACGAAATTTTTGTACCTGTAATCAAATTAGTCTAATTTTACTTTAAATGGTTAGGTTAGGCAATTTTTTGCTCAAATCGATCGCAGGAACACGTCCTGAAAGTATTTCCCTCAAATGCTGGGAAACCCTGTATATACTGACATAAATAAGCATAACTATTTTTTTATTTTTTTTTTAAACCTAAACAATTGGCTTAGCCAATCATAAAGCTCGTATGGAGTTTGCTCCTAGATGTAAAAAAAAAACCAAACACAGTAGAACCTCAATTAACCTATTTGTGCCGAAAAACTTTTTTTTTTGCAGCAGAGTTATTTTTTACATTAATATTTAATATTTACATAATGCATTTCAATAAAGATATAAAGGAAATTTATCATTGGGTCATTTTCGACCCTTTGGGCACAAATGAGTTAAGCCGGACAGGTGCATTTTCAACAAAAAAAAAATAAATAAAAAAAAACTCGATTAAAAGGCCGAATTTGCTGGTGCGAAACTCTTAAAAACTATACATTTATCGCGCCAGCTATTGTTTTTGTGAGAGAGTACAGCATGAACGTACAAGTTTGCGTTGACCTTCATTGTTAATTAGTCGCTCGCTTTGCTATACGCTGCTCGCTTTGCTATACGCTGCCCGCTTAACTATTATACCCGTAGGATGTTAATCAAATTGTATTGTAACATTGGTACGAAGTTTGTAACGCCCTTTAATGTTCGTCGTAGAAATTTTTATTTAAAATCCATTGTCTTTCTTGTGAAATTCTAAGTCGAAATATGCAAGTCCGTCCGTCTGTCAATCTGTTAGTCTGTCCGTCAGTTTGTGATCAGGATTATGTCTAGAAAGCTGAAATGTTGACAGAGTTTATCTTATAGTTCTAGAGTAAGAACTCTATCGTTTTTGGAGCAAAGTGAACAAAATATAGGGGAGGCTGTGGTATGTGTGAATTTTTATAATTTTCACGAAAAAATGAAGATTTTATTGATAGACAAAAAAGTTCCACAACCTACCGTTGTGGCGCTGCAATTAATTGTATTTAATTTGTAGAGATTTTAATCATTCACTCAAAATTTATTCGGATTAGAGAAAAATGAACGTAAAATTTAAAAAAAAATGAAGAATTCATTAATAGACGGAAAAGTTCCACGACGTACCGGTATGGCGCTGTAATCAACTGTATGTCATTTCCAGGGTTTTTAATCATTCGTATTTAATTTACTCAATATTATTTGTTGTACAGACACGGACAAAATCATAGAATAAACATGTATACTCAAACGGGTATATTATAATCGGCGTAGCCAATTATTCCTTCTTTACTAGTTGTGATTTAAGAGTTAAGTAATACCAGAGCCGGTTGTTTCAACTATTCCTTTACTCATTTTTTTTGAGGTAATTTATTTTAATCCAGACATTCATTACTTCGGACAAGCTAGATCATCCAAGCTAGTCCGGGTTAACGAGGTTCTACTGTAATACATACAGAGGAGACATATCCCATTAAATCAAGTTTATCAAATGATTTCAGATTTTTTTTTTTTATTGCAATTTTGTTACTCATTCTCTGTAGATGCCAGAGTAAAATTATTCATTTTTAAGATTTTAACCATTAAATTTTCAAAAATTTAAAAATCAAAAAGTTAAATTAAAAAAAAATCTTAAAAATTTATTTTTTTGAAAAAACTTAAAAAAAATGGAACTTAAGCTAAAATATGTCAACAGTTTAGGTACATTTTATCATATCTTAAAAATGAGAAAATTGCAAGATTTTTTTAAGTTACACTCCATACGAAAAAAAAACAAACAAAATTATAATTAATCGGCTGGGTGAATGTCACTCGTTTTAATGTTCAAAAGAAAAAAAAACTGTACATTGCATCTAAAATCTTAATTCTAAAGAACAAAAAACTATTGCAATAAGCGAAATTGAAATATTACTCTATGTTCCAATCACAATAACCGTCAAGACACTGACACTCATATCTCAACAAAAGGGCAGTGTATTTATATAATTAATTAATTAATTTAATTATTATTAGAGATACGAAACCACTAGAACGAACATATGTTTGGTGTCTGATTCGATTCCAATTTTTTTTTAGCTTCTGTTCTATTCCGGTTCGGTTTTTAGAATAAGATTATGGTTCTGGTTCCGGTTTCCCCCAAAAGAGAATTGTCAATAAGAAAAAGTTTTTAGCATTCAAAATACGCCGTCCTGAAACCATTTAGTAGAACTGTGGATAGTAATGAAGTTCGAGAATATGAATATCCTAATTACTAATGCTAATGAAATTGGATCAGTCGCATCATCAGGAAACACCAGAACAACGCAAGCAGAAGATGTGATAGATTTCCTTAAAACAAGTGGCGAAGAGTAGTCATCGAAAAGAATCAATATCAGAATGGAAGGAGTGCATAGAAGTAAAGACTCTTCCACCAAACAGGTAGCGGTACCAGTGGCGAAGCGTGAGAATTATTGATCCCATCATTATAAGACTATTTTTTAAAAAAACTTACGTCATTTTTATACCGGAAAGTGAAAAAAAATTTGGTAAGGCACCGAACATCTTGACCGTTTTTTCGGCGGTTTTTTAAAAAGTGACACAATTTTGAACTTTCTTAATATTGAAGGTATGATTTTGAAAGTTTGTATTTTTATATTATTTTGGATTTGCAACATTTTTTGCCAAATAAAATTGTTGGAAAAAGTTAACCCTTTAAGGTCCATATATTTTGAACATGAAAGGGTTATTTGGCAAAAAATGCTGTAAATCCAAAATAATATAAAAATACAAACTTTCAAAATCATATCTTCAATATTAAGAAAGTTCAAAATTGTGTCACTTTTTAAAAAACCGTCGAAACCGTTAAAAAACGGTCAAGATGTTCGGTGTCTCTCTATTTTTTTTTTCGGTTTCCTGTATAAAAATGACGTAAGTTTTTTTAAAAAATAGTCTTATGTTGATGGGATCAATAATTCTTACGCTTCGCCACTGAGCGGTACTATGCTCTTTCGTGAAGTAATATTTCAGATCAGGACTATAACAACGGAAATTACGAAAAATAGGAGACATTTACAGAGAGATTTACGTGTTAATTTTAGGATTGATCATTTTGTGTCTTATTGTATTTCTAAAGGAAAATTAGATAAAATTCTCAACCTTCATGACAGATTTAAGTCAAGTAGTAAAGAAAAATATACAAACCAATCGAAAATGAATCTCTCCATTAAGACTTTTACAGTTCAACTTATTGCAATGGTTCATTGGGAATAAAAATGTGGAAAAAAAACTGATCCCAAAGAATTTTACGAATAAATTTTAAGAAAAAAAAAAAAATAAAAAGAAAAAAACAAAACAAAAAAACATTCACTTTTCTTACCGATACGACTAAATATTATATGTTCGGCTAGGCGGCTCACACCATTCCGGATCATTTGGATCTTCATCAACTAATCCCGATTCAATGGATTCAGTTTCTTCATCACTATCGGCTACATGGCCACCAACAAATGTTGGAAAATTATTGTCTGTTCTTGTAATTTCCTCATCGTCATCATTTGTTTCGTCCATTGGTAAACAATTTTCAATAATTTTTTGATGATTGTTTGGCATCAATTGGACCATACTGTCAAATAAATCGTCTGGCAATGGAAAATTTAATGAATCAAATGGCGGGATAACCTAAAAGAAAAATATTGATTTTTTTTTATTGGTTAGAAATTGAGGTTTACATATTTCATTAAACAAACACAGAAGATTTTTTTACGGATTAACTAATTTTTGGACTTTTATTTTACCCCCTTAATGCATTTTTTAATTTAAATTGTCTTAAAAACACTAAAACTTAACCAATAAACCTTTTACTGTTAAAATTTTACTTAAAAATAGAATTATACTTAAGGGTAGAGATGCAATTTAAGTGATAAATCAATTAACGACGATAGAGCCACCCCAATGATGATGATGATGACGATGATTAGTTGAAAATAAGTAAACGAACATTTTATCTCAACAGAGATAAATTTGTCCAGTGGGATTTATCCGATCCGGAGTTTATTGTGAGAGAAAATATTTTTAAATTCAAAATTTCTACACTTGATGAACACACCGGAGCTTCTGGTTCATTAGTATGGGTCCATATCGATTGTGCATTTCCAAATAAATGCCCTTTATATAGTTTGATATCATGGTGCCATCAGATCAGTGGCGAAGCGGGAGAATTATTGATTCCATCATGAGAATATTTTTAAAAAAAAACTTACGTCATTTTGGTGAGGCAACGATCTTGACCGTTTTTACAGTGATTTTTAAAAAGTGACACAATTTTGAACTATCCTTTATTAAAGATATGGTTTTGAAACTTTGTTTTTTATTATTTTAAATTTGCAGCATTTTTTAGCAAATAAAATTATTGGAAAAAGTTAACCCTTCAAGGTCCATCCATTTTTTTAAAATAGTCTCATGATGATAGAATCAATAATTCTTACGCTTCGCCACTGCATCAGATTGATCAGGTTGTTCGAAATTTCTTTTATCGGTGATCGAATATAGAATCCTGTGGGAGTAAATCCAGATATTGGCACAAAAATTGTTCTTTGCCGTTTCTTCTTCAACATCATGGCAACAACAAACACAAAACTTACATATTAATATAAAATAAAATCAATGGAGGTGGGGATAAGTGACATGATTTTCAAAAATTGATCTTCAATACGAGAGCAAAGATTTTGTATCCATCATGAAAGGAAATTTTCAATTGGTTATTTGTTGGATAGGTGGGAGGCTCTAGGACTGTTCACGTTATCACACATATGCGATAGATCAACATCCTATAAACAATTCAGAAAGAAATAAAGAAAAATTTGCTATGCGAGTGTAATAATCTGGTTTAGCCCATATTCCCTCGCGGAACGATTAACTTTTGCGATTTTTTTTCTTATTTACGACGGTTACAGGTTTTTTTTAACTTTTTGTTTGTTTGTTTTTTTCTTTTTTCTAACTTAATAAAAACTTACTTCTTTTGGATCGGGTGTATTACTGAGACGCAATAAATCGTCTCGTACATCCACCGTTTTTCTTAGCGAAACTGTTCGACGTCTTTCCATTTTCAGTACATTCGGATTAATTATATTACCATTTGATGGACCTGATAAATTCACAGCTACATAATTGAAACAAAATATTTTCGATTAGATTGTAAAATTCAAATACAAAAAAAAGAAAAAATTTGTTTCGTTTCAACAACCTATTGGAGTAGAAGTTAGAGATCCTACAGAGGTACTGCTTGTTTCAACCACACTATCATTATGTTCAAGTGGAGTTTGGGGTGTAGATGGTGCAACCGGTGATGGTATTGACTGGTAATTTATTAAAAATAATACTAATTACGTACACAAACAAACGAAAAAAAAAAGAGAACCAAACAAAAAAAAAACCAAATTAATGTAAACAAACCTCTTGATCACCACCAACACTAGGCGTTTTTGGTGCGGGCGATGTTCGATCCGGTGTATTAGCACCGCTTGATTCGGCTCGGCTATCAATTCGTCGATTTGCCCGTGAACGTGTACTCCATGGAAACTTTAAAAATGTCGAGAATTTTTTTCGCTCATCAGCTAAAGCTCGTTCATGTCTGGCAAGCATTGCTTCATGTGACAAATCTTCCATATCTTCTTCATTCTAATTGAAAAATAAAAAATTTTCAAAACAGTTCAATAGGGAACAGACCATTTTTTTTTGTGGATTTTTTAAATAATACCTACTTTATTGTTATGACTAGTGCTATCGGTTGTCGGTTCAGGTTTTTCATCCTCTACTATTCTCCATCTGAAAAGAAATTTAAATATTTATAAAAAGGAAATTTTATAATCTTGTCAATAAAGAAAATGCTCAACAACTCCATCTCATCTTTCCTTCCCCCCCCTCCCCTAAATAAAGACGGTGATCAAATATTAAATGAGACCAGCGATGAAGCTCTTGCCGGCCAATTTATCTTCTGAACACTTACCATAAAATTCAGAATGGCGTCTTGTTTTAATATTTTTTGGGATTTAAGATTTTGACAGAAAATTGTTGCTGATCTTTGTGTAGTAATTAAATTTATTTGGACGTGTAGGGCACAAATTAAGAACAATAAAAAAAGTGACAGATACGTCCAAAAATTACGTTACGAATGACATAATAGAAAATCTACCGCAACGTTACTTCTAAGACCCATAACAAGCGGGGCGCTATTCATCTTCCGTTCGGTTATGTCTTTGGTTGTCTAGTTTCTAGTAGAATAGAAAATTTCGACAGGAGCACAGAAAATCCTAATTAAAATAAAATTTTGTGGTAATATTTAAACAGATTTGATTACACACCACCCACCTCCCTCCTTCTTTTACAAAAAAAAAAACAAAAAAACTGGCCAATTTCTGAAAACATTTTCGATATTTTTGAAAAATAAAATTCTTAAAACCCAATAAAAAAAAATTAAAAAAAAACAAAAAACTCACTTTGGTGTTGGTATTTCCTTATACTTTAATATTTCTACCCTTGTGGATGCAGCCACACTGTATGGGATCACAATGTTATCAATATCGTAGGAATTTTTATTTTTTCTCTCCGAGTAGTATCCGTGCCTGAAATGGTTCCAATTTATAACAAAAAAAAAAAAAAAATTATTGAAACATACCAAAAATTTTAAAATTAATTTGTGAAATTTAAAGAAAGTTACCGTAAAAATAAAATAAGTTTTTTTTAAAGAAGATGAACAAAAACATAACAAAACATATATTCAATTATTTACCAATTCAGTGGAATTCCATTATTTTGTATCAAAAAAAAAAGAAAAATTGAAGTATCCTAATAATGTTATTTAATTAAAAAAAAATTAGAATAATAGCAATACCGGTGGTAAAAACGTACATTTTGTTATCTTAAAAAAAAAACCAAAATTTTGTTAGCACAAAAATAAAAATTAAAAAATAATAAAATCCAATGATAAAATGAAATTATTAGTTCTGTTGAATTAGGAAAAATGTGTATTTTTTAAAAAATGACAAAAATGTATATGAAAAAAAAAATGTTTCAGTTATAGACCATTGGATTTCTATAACCAAAATTATCATTTCTTATGTCTAAATTGAAATACGACGGTAAGACTTTTCAAAAAATTTTCACATTTATTATAATTAAAATATTATTTATAAAAAAAAACAAATAATACAACTAAATACTTATGCTAAAAACAAAATGCCCAATATGAAAAATAATATTTTTAAAAATTATTAAAAATTATTTGATATTATTTTTAAAAAACTTAAGAAGAGCATGTTAATCATAAACTTATCCTATAAAGAAACCGTCGTTGGCTCATAAAACAAACACCTGTGTGTGTTTGAAATAAAAATTCTCGAGGGGAGGGGGATGGGTAATCACTCAAAAAAATTCCATAAAAAGTTGTAATGAGTGATTACACTTACACCGCCCTCGTAAATGCTACTACAATCACCTCCTAGAGAGAAATATGAAAAAAAAAAAAATCTGTAAGCCTAAATCAAGTCCAAATAGTGACCAAACCACTATATAGAGGAGATAACACTCAACTAGAGAAGGAAGTGGAGGACAATTTCTTTGGCAACAGAGAGAAGTCAATATTAATTTTGAAATAAAACCGGCTTTGGTTATGCGGCAGCCATCCACACCAGACATTTTCCATAAACACAATTTTTATTTCAGCCTTTTTTTTATCCCATGCCACCACCCTACATTATTTTTACGCCACATCCCTTTGTAGAAAAGGGGGCGGGGTAGGGGTAAGCAACAAGATTTTTTCACAAATACACCACAACAACATTAAAAATTCAATTTCAATGTTTGGAGCTGTCTAAGGAATGGCTCTAATGTGGTCAATGAAAATGGTTCATGCAAGCGAATACCCGCTATCCGCTCCAAACATAAACTGCCCTAGGGATTATTATTTATATATAGACAACTTCTCTAACTACAAAGGATGGGGGGTATTATAAAAAATCAGAAATTTTAAGATAATAATAATATCAGTGGCGATTGTATTAACGCTTCAAGCGTTAACGGAATGGTTAATTGCATCCAAATTCTAATCTAGAAACACCCTGCCGCCTATAAAGTCGCAAACATTTCAAAGATAGAATCTATTATAGGTGAATTTATTTGTGGACGGTCCCAAAAGAGGATTATCCGTAAGATAAATTATTGAATTGTTAGAGGTAAAATCGCTCAAGAGAACATTTGTCCATATCGCATAGTGTAGTCCAATTGGCATTTGAACAAATTATGCTCACAAACAGTTTATCGTATGGACAAATTTATCTCTCCGTCTGTTTATCTAAAGAACACAAAATTTATTATTCTTTTGCATTCCATTACTAACGAGAGTAATGCAGATAAATTGGTCCTGAGATAAATTGTATAATCAAATTTTGAATTATTTAAAATATCCCGTGTAAAAGGTAAAAATACTTTCTAAACGCAACGAACTTATGTAGATTCAACTTGCAAGCACTTAATGTGTCTTATAGACCATCCAAAAATACTACAAGCTAGTCAACTAATATGTTGAGATTGTATCCTAAAATGCCTCACAAGTCGCTCCAAATCAATTTAAATGTCTTTTGACAATTTAGCGTCGTAGTTTCGACATTGATACGGACACATTTCTCGCGAATACTACAGAAATCTAATTTTTAAAGATTTACTTAAAAATAAATGTTCCACACACAGTCATACACCCCCCAACAAAAAAAACCGACCTAACTCTACATATTTTTAGATTTTATATACATTTTTGTTAGTTTAGTTAACTTTTGATTGTTTTGAGTAAATTTTAGTTATTTTAAAAAAAAATTTAAAAATTCACGTATCGAATTAAATTTACATTTTTACTGGCAGCGACTTTGTGTGCGAAAAAGAAATTAAAAAAAAAATCGCAAATAAATGCTGTGTTTTCGGAATGATTCATCATCATCATTATTATCAACAACAAAAAGAACTAAGAAATAAGATTGATTAAAATAAAGGTAGGTATCTTTCGATAAGTTTAACACAACATTTTTGGTAGTACAGAGAAAAAAAAAAAAAAACAAACAAAAATATTACTTCTCATATTTGCTGCTGCCCGGTGTTGGCGATGATGTTTTACTTCGCGGTAGTACAGCGCCATTATTTGCTGCTGCTGCTGCGGCCACATCATTTTCATTACTATTTGCCGTCTCTACATCTGACGTATTTAAATTTAACGATTTTTTCCTATGTTTATTATTCAACAAATGCGCATAGTTCGGGTTCATTTTACTTTTCTTAGCATTTTTTCTTAATTCTGGCAATAAAAATATTATAAATTTTAATCAAATATAATATTTTCTGAACAATAATTCGTCATTGATGTTTGAAAAAAACACTTACTGCTTGCGACTATATTATACTTTTTTTGATACTTTTTTGGTGAACTATCGTACAATGGTTTCAATGGACGTTCATCTCGTTCAGCTTGTTTTTGCATGGCCAATGCCGTTTTTACCGCCGATTTTGATGATGTTCGCATCATTTTTGTTTGCCAATCAGGCTTGCGCATAGATGCTTCGTAATGAATGCTATGAGAGACATCTAGAAATAATAAAAAAAAAATATAGCCTCCGGTTAATATTGACTCCAAATACTGGTTTAGTGATGATCACTTCAATATTTTCAATATATTCAGTTATAGTAGAAAAAATGTATTTAATTTGATAATTTTATGCAGAAACCGAACACTAGTATTGTCTGCATCAGTGGATTAGGCTTATCGACTAAACGGAAAGCTTCCTAGTTCGAACCTTGGTTAAAGCTAAATTTTTCAAACAGTTTCCCTAAAGAAAATGGACACTTGTAGATGGTAGATTTTGTTGGGGGTGATTGATGCACCTCGAACTTTATTATATCTATTGTGACTCCCTTCTTACTTCTATCTTCACGGAGCCGCCCAATTATTTAGAGTACCTTCTCAAGTTCAATTTACAATTTTATGAGTGGATTTAGGGACGGATTGTCTCTTCAGGCCAGGCAGTAGTTCCCCCAAATACTCTTTCCTTCTGTGGATGAGTGCTCCGCATTCTGTAAGGAGATGTATTGGGGTTTCTACGGTTTTTTCACAGAACCTGCAAGTGCCGCTTTCTTCCAGACCTAGCTTCTTCAGGTGTCCCGTCAGCATCTTAAGTCTATTTTTGCTAATTCTTATACTAGCCTCATATCATCATCTTTCGGTTGCAATTCCCGAGTAGTATTTTTGATTGCCTTAGCTTAGGAAATTCGCACCATTGCTTGGTTCTTTACTCTTCTTCCTCCTTTTTCATTTCTCCTCGGATTGTATTAGTTCCGATTCTACAGAAGGAAAAAGGACAACAACCGACACTTATTTTTAAAATTTAAATAAGCCAAAAAACAACAAGGAACCAGGCAGTAAATCTTTAGGTAATATCATCCATTTGAGGCTTATCAAAATAATCGTTCCGTGCTTCCAAAAAAGTTGTAAGTTGTGACATCAATCGTACGTGTGTCGAATTAAGTAGTCAATCCGATCCGAAGTCATTGTTCTGCACAATATTACACAGATGATCTGGATGCAGATCTGAATTTTTGATTTTAGTATCGATCCAACTACTCGGGGCAACTGATGATAAACGAATTATGCTTCCCACAATTCTTTCAAAGTGCAACAAAAAATAAAAGATTGTTTCTTCACTATTTAGTTCATTCATTATTTCGTAACTTTGTTTGGTCTTAAATTGTTCATATTCGAAATACAATCAAAGAATAGTTCTGGAATTTTGCCTCATCCTAAGACATTTAAATGTCGGTATTCAAGTGAATTAGTATTAGAACCACATTCAGTTTATATTACGTAAATAGAATAATAATCTGAAAATCTTTTTAATTGACATTCAAGAGATTTTAATATCAAAAATATTCAGTTTAAGTCTTTCTTTAACTTTAAATGAAGAAAATATTAATTACTGAGTAAAATCTAAGGTGGCCTAAAATTCCAGATCAAACAAATTTCATTAAATAGCTTTGCGGGCTGATTAGATTACTTTCTTCGATTTGCTAACTTAATTCCTTATTTTTAGATGATTATTCAAATTAAAGCTTGACTAAAAAGAACTTTAACTCTAAATTATTTATATTTTTAGCTGAACTTAACCTTTACAGTCATTGGCTAAAAACGCCCACAATCCATGGCAATTTTTTTTTTCAATAAGTACAAAAATTATTTCAACAAATTCACGTGTCTTAAAGCAATGGGGGTGTTTTTTTTTTTAATTTGAACATACCTTCTGAAAAGCTTATAACAGGATGATAGCCAGGATCTAATAAACCAACACGTTCTATAAGTGGATTCATATCTGGTATATCACGAGGCGCTGTAGGATCTTGTCTACCCGTACATAATGCACATGGAAACATTGGCCATTGACAACCACACTTAAGCGTACTGAAATAAAATTTATATTTATTAATAAAATAATTAACGAATGACGTCAAACGAGAGAGAAAAACCCAAAAAAAACCCAGATTTCGTAGCCATGCTCAGTAAGTTTGTATTTGTCTTAGCATAGTGTGAGTATTTTCATATTTAAAAAAATATATATTATCTACAATCTGGCGCATTAGGTTCCAAGAGGATTTGGTTGAGAGGTGAACAATCTCTGGAGTCTACATCAGTCAATTACTCGAAATCTTTTCACAAATGTGCACAAACCAAAAGAGTGGAGATGGTCTAGAATAATTTAAATTGACCCCTTTGGAAATACATTTCAAGGAAACAAATCTAGTCCTAGATGTGGAAGGGGGAACAAGGAGATCCTTATATACTCATGGAGTAGCTGGTTGCTTTAATAACGAACTCATTACCCCATTCTGTTTTAGATAAGAAATAATAAAACAGATAAATCAGAACTCGAACATCTCTATCCATTGGTCAAATCCCATCATCGAAATGTCACTTCAATAATATCAATCTAAGCCTAAAATTACTCTATTACCGCACAGTTTGGAATCGAATTGATGACAGCTATTGGACATAAAATAGTTGCTCGTGGTACATCGGATAGAAATTCCAAAAATCAAAATTCAAAATAATGGCTAGAATTTCGAGTTTCAAATAATTCTAAGCGAAATTAAAGTCCAATCTGAATCTGGATTTATCTCAAATCCTATTGCCAATGTAATGAGGCCTTTGTACGCAGAACTACCAGAATCCTTGACCTCAAGGATGTCTTTAACTGACAAAAAAAAAACTTCAAGTAGGATATTTGACGCCCAACATGAGACTTAGTTAATACAAATACAAAAGAGGTACTATACCTTGGTCTAGCGGCTTTTTTCGATATTGTATGCAAATTATTTGTTTGCGTTAATTTCCTTTTTCTAAAGCCCGCTTGCTTAAAAGCTCTTGTTCGACAGGAACCATGTGTTGATTCAGTATCAAAAGCTCCATTTGGCGATGTATCACTTGTCTCACTTGTTTTTGAGTTACCCGGTAATAAACCACGATAACCATTTACCGAACTTTGTGGTGGGGGCTCCTGACACGTAAATCCATCTTCAAATGATACAGAACCTTTGTTTTTTTTAAGCTGCTGATGAAGTTCACTGTGTTGTCGAACACGATATTCCAAATCCGATATTTGTGATAGTAACCAACTCCATCTGGATGCAATGCCAGCCCGATCGCGTGCCCATCGCCATGCAGCTCTTTTGGCACTGTAATTAAAATCAATAATTAGCATACATATTTTAATTGTTTATTGGTAATTAATTTCTTTAAGTTAAGTATGTTATTTTTAATGGCATAGATAAGAAATACCAGAGATGATAAAGTTTTATTTTATTTTATTTTTTTTGTATAGTTAGGATGTTTGTAACATACTACGAAATTTTATGACAAATACTTATGATACTAGCACTTACTTATAATCTGTATTTAAGCGTCAATTGATATTATGACTAGGTAAATGATTTTTTTTTATATCTCCTGATCAAATACCTATGCCGTATATGCGTAAAATAAAGAGATAACTGTCATATTATTTTCTTTTTTTTCTAAGTGGTCAATGTGTCTTTTTTTTATATATGACCATAAAAATCCTCTGGAGGACTCCAGATTCTCAATTTGGCAAATCGAGGAGTAAAAAAAAATAAAAAAGAATAAAACCATTTGTAATGTAATATCTATGGTTCCCCACACATGGAGCAACAGGATGTAATGACAAATCCTTGGCGACGTATTGATTGATTTTGATAGGATTGTGATTATTTATGAATCACCAACACTACAGTCTTTACTTAGGCCTATTGTATAATACTCCAGTTACATTTATCTCAATTGATCTGACGATCTCTCTTTTTGTGAGAAAATGTAGCACTTTAGACGTTCTCTTTACGGAAACCTTACAAATGCTCGCTATTTCATTGCCATTTAAGCAATGCTAGAGATAACGCCATTATCAGACTATTTTTAAGTGCAATCCAACCATCCGACCTCAGATTGTTTTACCCAGGTAGGGTAGGACATGAACCAGGGACCTCCCGCTCCAAAGGCAATCCACTAAGTCATTTGATCAGTTTGGCGACGTAAGTAGCACTTACGTAATTTTCAAAAATTCTGTAGGTGGGAAGATTTCTACAAATTAACTTTTTGAAGCGAGAAAGAACAGTTCAGCAAACAACAAAAACCCTTGACAAAATAATGCAATTAAAATTTCGTTGGTCTGGTGATTAATTATTATTTGTTCTCTTTCGATTAGTCATTTTGTTCTTAATTTTTACTAAACAAACCTACTTGATATTTAGAAGATTTTTCCAGAGAACTATTTACTAATTCTTGTCCAGAGCAAAATTATTAAATATATTAAATAATCCATTTTTTTTACACTAAATGACTAAAGATTAAAATCACAGCCAAAAAATACATCATGAATACTCCCCTTTGTGACACGTTTCAAAATAAACGACAATTTACCATTGAATACATTTACGTAATTTATCTGGTTGGTATTAACCTTGAATTGAATAAACTTTATTTCTGGATAAATATTCTCTAAACGAAACAAAAAAAAAAGGTAAGAATTTGTAATAAGCAAGAACACATTTTTCGACATTCTAAAAAAAAAAAAAAAAATTATTGAGAAACATTTTATCCGAATAAATGTGTTAGCAAATCTTAGCCAAAAAGGGACGGATCCCTGAATTTCAATATTAGATATTATGTTTTGGTAAGTGTTTTCCATAAACATTTTCCATTTTCATTTTTGGAACCACTCTGCAAAAATGATTGATACATTTTCAATTCTTTATTACGAAATTAGTCATTAGACTAATTAAACTTTGCCACTTTGGTTAGAGATTAAGTACTTCTTCGGACTTAATGGATGATTTTCTATGTGTACACAGAGATCAAATGGATATTGTCCCCTCCTATCGAAAAAAAAACTTAAATAGAATTAAAACGGACGATATAACAAAGATATCTACATCAGACATGCACAGATTTAGGTTATCTTAGTAACTTTATACTAACTTATTTACTATTTCAACAATATATTTGTAATCGCAATAATAATAATTAGCAAATGACTCAACCTCTCAAAGGCATGGTGGTGTGTATGATCGAATTTGTTTACATTAAACGTACAGGTGTGTTTGTACGTATGATATATGTAAGTATGTACCTAATTAAATATTAAGAACACATTACAGTTACCTTTAAATGAAAGTGTTTTTGCTCTGTTAGTACTTAGTAAATATTGTAGAATCCCCTCTATAACTAATCTCACGTACATACAGCATCTAAGTAATGAGATCAAGTTAAACAAAGAAAAACAGGAAAAGAAAAAACAAAAACAGGAAACCTGCAATTCTATCATAAAACTGAAACAGTAAAGTTAAGTCTGTTGTGATGTTGTTTAAGTAAAGTATTTATTTGATAACGAATTATATCTGAAATATTACTGCCCCGCCTATTGGTAATTTCAAAAATCTGAGACTAATCTAAAGATTTGTGTTAGCTTCAGAATGTTGCAAATTGCAATCATATTCGGGGAGTATTTATGATGAAACCTTGAAATCCTTGTCTTTGTACATTTACATACGACAAATTTTCTTCTGGGAATCCCAACGATGTTCCAAAAACTCCACTTCACGATAACTTAAACGTCGATGGCTTTATTCTTGGTTTTAATAGCAAATTCAATTAATAATTATTGGAAGCAAATTTAGAAAACATAAAAAAATTTCGACGCTTTCTCCACACCAAGTTGATTTCTTAGTTTGGAGCCAATTAGACCGAATTTTGAGAAAGTTTCCTGAATCCCTGCTGTAGAAGCTACAGCCGTCATCAATTTATATATATTATTTATATAGTTTCTTTGAGAGATTTGTTCTGGAATTATAGAACTCATGGATTTCCATTAATTACATTTTGAAATATCATTATTTGAAAATAACAAAATAACGAAATTTTGGCTCTGAATTTCATATATTTCTGTATAAAACTAACCGAAAAGATTTTTTTACTGAACCCATTGTTATATTCTTCTTATTTCAGCAATATTTTTTTAATATAATTCAATTGAAAAATGGGAAAACAAAAATTTGATTTCAAATTTAAATTAATCCAACCCAGCTGCAGACAACCCCCCAATCGAGGAAATTTTTCTACTTGTATGTATTTTAAAGATGAAAAACTGACAAATGTGTCTGATTCGATTCTACTCAAGAGATTTAGGACTCAGTGAGGGCGAAATTTCACAGTAATCTGTGAATATCTTGAAAATAAAATGATCTCTCATCTCATCACTAATGGCTGACTTTCTAACCCTACATTTAAATTGTAGAGCTTGTGGATGTCTCTAGAGCAGCGATTCCCAACGTTTTTTTTCCTGCGACCCAATTTACAACTCATATTAATTTCACGACCCACCCAAACCAACCCAATGTAATAACAGTAAAGTGCCTCTAATTCAGACTGGCCTGGGGAGAAGGTCATTCTTAATTGGAGGATTTTTTTATGGTATGAAATGTTTTCTTTTTAATTTAAACATTTAATATAGAAAATTCAAAAATGTTAATTTAACGTGTACAAAAATAAATAAAAACAATTCATTTTAAAAACAAAATAACAAAAATAAAATATTTCACAAATATTTCAACAATGCAGTAAAAGTAAAAATAATATTTAACATATGCGCTGTGAAAAAAAATAGCATATTTTGTATGAAAAAGTCACACATTGTACATTTTTTAAAAGAATCAGTCATTTGTTTTTGTTTTTGGCTGTTGTCATCATGCATTTCATTTCTATAATTCAGACTGCCATCAGTCTAAATTAGAGGAAAACAACCTATAATTAAGACTAAATCAAATTAGTCTGAACTAGAGGAAGTCTGCTTTATAGAATTCTTAATTACAGGAATTTTTCTGTAAAAAAATATAAAAAAAACAGTTTGAATGTGAAATGTCATAGTCCAGAATAACTGATGCAAAAAAAAAGCTCAGTTCTAGTTCTACAATAATTATGTAAACAATTTTAATATTTAAAAAAAGCATTCACATTTTTAACATTACCCAACCCAATTTTAGTTGCATGTGACCCCAATTCGGGTCGCGACCCCTCCTGCTCTAGAGGCGAAATAAACAAACATATTCGGTCTGGTCAAAACATATTTTTACACTTTCAATTTATAATATATAAACAATAAACATTTATAGTAAACGTCATCGACCATTAAATGACCTTGAATATTAATCTTAATTGGAATTGTGTATTTAATTTTTTTTTATCAGGTACATTATATTGGACCAGTTGATAGATAGGATTGATTGAAATAATGAAATAATTCTGTGTAATAAGAACAACAAATTTATTACCGTATCTTATCTTTCTTCTTATATTTTCTTAATTTACTCTTCTTAATTCTTATCAGTTCTTCTTGGCTGAAAAACAATTAAAACAGATGTATAAACGTATAATGACTCTATAGCACTATATACTATATATGTATGCACATGGAACATACACAATGTCCACCCACATTATAAAAGCAAAAGCAAAAAAAAAAAATGATTAGAAATTTGTATTTAATGTATCTGCAAGTATATAGAAATAGGTAAACACTTAGGTATATATAATATATATATGTACAAGTATATCGTGCCATAATAAATGAATTGATTATTTAATTTTAATCGCAAAACGACACATTACACATGCCATACGGCTGTGTAAAAGAAAAAAAAAAAAAAAAAACTCATCATCATGTTTCATACACTCATACAGAGACGCGGACAGAAATATGGCAACGTTGCGCGCCTCAACGGAAAATAATGATGGTGATTTCTTTGAACAAATTTGCTATTGCATTGGTTTGGCTATCATGATAATATATATGTGTGTGTGATGGGTAGTACACACATCCATACATCATATGATGATGTCTCTGTCCCAAACAATTAATAAACTAAACTACAATTTAATAGTGAATGCGTTTTCGAGATGGTGTCTAGAGATGGGCGAAATCGGTCTTTTTACTGATTCGGTCATTTCGTTCAATCGTTTTAAATGATTGAGAAAAATGATT
>JANSTT010011146.1:0-24273 GCA_026745375.1 Platyura marginata | reverse complement strand
TTCATGTTTGTGATTGTGATTGGTTGATTTGGAGGTGGAAACAAAAAAAAAAAAACAAAAAAAAAAAAAAAAAAAAAAAAAAAAAAAAAATAAAAATAATAAAAATAAAATAAGAAGTTATGTCGACACCGTGAAGCCAGGCAATACTGTTACAAGAGGTGCAGTTCACATTTTGTATTACTTTGGGTGTATATATGACCGGGGAAGGTGGGAAATGGAAAGGTAAACAAACTGAACGGTATTGTTTTATTTAAAATAGACTATGTGAGTTTGTCAATTTGTTTTGGGCTGACATTGAGATTGCTTAGACATTGCTTTTATGAAGTTGATATGAGCTTCATGTACATAATAATAACTAAAGAGAACTATAACAGTTCTTTCGCAATTGATTTTTTTGAGTCAACATTTCCAAATAAGAAAAAGAAGATAAAAAAAAATTAACCACAAATTTTTCCATATTATAATGTCGGTTGTTTTCTTACCGTTTAAAATAAATTAGTTTTTGGGTTTTTTGATTCAAAATAGTTCGCATGAAATCGCTTTTTGTTAAGTGTCAATAGACTTGAAAATAGATAAAAGTAATTTCGAAAAGGTACTGTTACCGGAACAGAATGAAATAAATAGAACTTTTACGATTATTGAATAAAACCAAAGATGACTCGTCCAATAAGTAGTCATATGACATTCGAAAAATTATGCATTATATTATGTGACATCAATTTCGTGTGAATGCGGATATAGTTCCGGAAGTACATTAAATTCTGAATTTGTAACGCCACACGGTACCACAATGTATAGTGAATTAAAAATGTTTTGATAATATTTAGGGAACCGCTTTGGTAATAAAGCCAGTGAATCTATCTAAAATTGTTCCCGGAATTTGTGTATAGATGATTTTGTATGAGACACGTTTGGTTGACATCTACATAACAGCTCGATGAACGAACTGCAAGTCGATATAGTCTAGTACTAAACATAATTTTTCGAGTTGGATACCATAAAATATTTTTTTCAGGGATTTATCAGTTCCCATCTGAGATTTCAATTCGGTTCGGAAATTCTTATTTTCAGTCCTTTAACCTCTCCAACTGGGGCATAGGGCTGAAACTAGTAATCGCCAAGTGTCTCGATCCATTGCCAAGGCATGTTTTAACTCATTTATTGTCGTTTCCATGTGTTTTTTGGTCGTCCAGGTTTACGGCTTCCTTGGCGGTTCTAAAACAAGACTTTTCTTGCAGGATTCTGTGGTCTTAGTAGAACGTGACCAATCCATGTCCATTTTCTTTTCCTTACCTGAATCCAAATTTGTTCATTTGCATAGATCGATGTTAGATATCACATTGGGCCAGAACATTTTTGAGATTCGACGTAATTATTTGTTAATGAAAACCTGGAGTTTTCGTATAATTTTCGGAAAATGATATTGCGAATTATCTAAAATTCTTCTGTTAGAAGTTGAACTAAACTTAATTTAGAGATGAATTATCTGTGTGTAGAAGGTAGACAGGTAGAAGCACAAAATACCTAGAAGTTTCAGTATTTTGATGTTTATGCGGTAGTCATGAAAAATAAATTAGTCTTTTTAAGATGTTTCGGAGTCTGCTACATCTTGCAAATTCTATACCCGGTTCTGTTCTTCGCTTTACTCAATCTAACTGATCTATTGAAATTACAATAATTTTGGAAGATGCACGAACTTCAATACCACGAGAAAAATACAAGTAGGTGTGTATTATTAGTTCGTATTTAATTAATTTGCATTTGATACTTGTGAAATCATTCCATCGAAAAAGAGAGTAAGCAACGGGTTCTGCTATCTAGACACTTAAAAAACCCACCAAAAAAAAGGATTGTTTTTAAAATATCAAATTTTATTTTAAAGTCAACTTTACAATCAACATTTTGCTACTTTAGGTTGTGTTTAGTTGACCTATCCTATATCGAGCTTAAAGCCAACTGGAAATAATTGATAGTTTAAGCCACAATAAATTCAATCAAACATAACGAAATATTTAATTACAGGTGATAATGGTCGAATTGAGTACAGCATAACAGCTGGCGATGATAAGAATGATTTTGAAATAGCTGCAAATGGAACCATTCGAACAAAACGTTTAATAGATCGTGAAACAATAAGCACTTACAATTTAGTTGTAACCGCAAAAGATTGTGCTAGAGAACCGGAGAAACGTCTATCATCCACAGTTCAGGTATTATTTTAATAATAATAATAATAATATGGTCTATTATTATAATCTTGCATCTTGCACCTATCGTAAAATGCATTGATATGGTATGGATGATGTTTGATGTCGATGTCGATGTTAGGTATGTAGATATATGTATTTATGTGAAATGTGAAGCAAAATGATTAGTGTGTAGATAATGTAGAAATGTATCTACAACTTTTTCTGTTGTTGTTGCGATTTTATTGTATTAGCAACGGCATTGTTGTCAATTTTTATTTGTCGGTACTCTAATAATAGATTTACAAAATCAAATAATATAAACATATTGTAATGAATACTAAGAAAATAATAATTTTTATAGAATATTTATTGCTACATAGCTCATGCTTAATGTAATTATGCGGTGTTCATATAATATACATCCATTATTTATAACAATTGTACTCCAGTGGCGTATTCCAAAGACATTTTAAACAAATTTCTCATATATAAAGTTAAATGTTTTAGATACCATCGAACTAATTATGGTATTTTTGGACCAGTGAGAAATATTTTTTTAATTAATTATCTCCTTCTATTATCTTGAAAAATGTGGCAATATTGTGAATTTTTGTTATAACTATGATGATTGTTTAGAAACAGTCGATTGTCATACTTCAGTAACTTTGTGGTGGATATTTTTCATTTTTGTTTGTCAGATTTATAAGTTTGACGCCACATCATTTATAGCGCCTCTCTTTGGCTGGCATTCTGCCATAATTTTCCAACTACCTATTATAGGGCCGTGAGTTTTTCTGGTTGACATAAACCAGCAGACGGGTAACTGTATGTATTAGGGACAGGTGGCACAATATCTGTGTAATTTATCTCACTTCCCTAGCTGCAAGCTGTACGTGTTCAGTTCATTAGTACCTATTTAGAGGATATAACTTAACCTTGTATTGTATTTGATGGAGGGGCTACCAATGCCGCAATTGTTTTAATTTTAACAATATCTTGGATAGAATAAAAAATAGAAAGTGTGTCCTTCACCACTTGTAAATTAATTTTAGTAATATGCAGTGGCGTAAAGTGATAAACGAAAGAGAATGGGCCGTTGTTAAATAGATTTGCAGAGGTATAGTTTATATTTGTGAAAGAAAAAATCCAACGTCTATGATTTAGGCAATTTGTACGTGAAAGACTTAGTAATATAAGCGGTACTGGATTATAAATGATAATTCATTAATGCACACAGCAAGAATAGAAGAGGTTCCAGTACAGAGCCTTGATGAACATAATCATCATTAAAAAAACAACGTTTTGACCATTAATTGAACCTATTTTTAATTAAAATACCGCAAAACAGATACTCATCCATTCCATTTTGCAATAATAAAGTTGAAAAAAAAACAAAAAACATGAAATAATAATAATATGCATAATAAAGCCTACACCACTTGCCATATAGACATTAAAGGTAAATATCACTTCATATATTTACTTTGAAATTATTTTGAAGTGCTTACTTGCACCATATTTCCAAGATTCTCTCATACATACATATATACGTACTTTAGTTAGTAGAGTACCCAACATTCTACATCTTTTTCTCTATATAAAGACGTGAACTAGTCAAGTGGCCACAACAAGTCGAAGAACGTTAAAATGCAGAAGCATTACATTTGAGGTGTCGAATAAAGTAATTTATTCAAATAATTTCCCTTATTCATTATGAACACTTCAGTTTGTGTCGATGCATTAAGAAAATATTCTCGTTTTTTTCTTTTTCTTATTTTTATTTTTTTTTTATTATTCATTTTGAACGAAACAAAAATATTTATTTAATTATTTTGCTATTTATTTTCGAAATTGATGTTGTAATTAATTAAATTGAATATTAATGTTTGCGTATATGTTTTCTGATTGTGATGTTTGAATAATAAACAACAAAATGCTCAGGGAATGGGTAAATTATTGCAGTCATTTACAGTCAAGTTATAAAATATGTGTATTGAGTATATACAAATAAACAAATGGAATGAAAAAAAAAAAAATTTATAGAAAATTACATTTTGCAATGAGCCGTAAATTAATTAATTAATTAGTTGTAACGAAAATTTATGAGAGAGAGAACGCTACGTATTAATTGATAGACACCCTATGAAAAGTCGGCTTTTGCACTTTAGTAATTTCTGAAATTTATATTTCAAAAATATAAAATAATATTTCAACAATTAAAATGATGAGTAGTTTCGTCGTACATGGAAAGAAAAATTCAAGATGGCTTTAAGACAAAATTTTCCTCTATTTGTCTTTGATCATTCGAAAATGTTTTTGATTCTATTATAATCATCGTCAATAGGAATGGTATGTATATTAATAATGGAGATATCATTAGAGTTATATTGGTGTTATTACTAGAATTACCAAGGCGGTCATTTTGACTTTTTTTAGCTTTAACCATTGGCTTAAAGCCGTATTTCTTCATTCAATCCATTGAAATTCAGTAAGTTTTCGTAAAATAATAAACTTTGAAAGAAAACCTGAAATGAATTCAATTTTAGGTCAGCATGTCAGAGATATTTTAGGTCTTAGTTAAAATTATTATTATATTGGTAATTATAGGTAGCGTCTCAGTTTGGTAATTCTAGTGTTAAAGGAAGATTTCGAACCATCCAAAGTTAATTATAAAATTAATATAAAAACTACTAGGGCGACTATCTTTAGCCTGAGATTCGAGCCCAATTCTTAACCAACACAATAATTTCTATTAACTAATAGGGGAAACTGCTCTTTCGTTCATTCATCTGATCTGATTATTACACACTCTGGTGCAAAATCGATAAAAATTGATTCCATTTTAGGTAACCATAATTCTAAAAGATGTCAACGATTTATCACCGGAATTTGTCAGCTCAAACGTTACAAGTGTTTTCGAAAATATTGCACTGAACACCGTCGTTACAGCCATAAAAGCTATAGATCGTGATGAAGGACGAAATGGTTATGTTGAGTATATGTTGGCTCCAGATCCTTCAATTCCATTTACACTTGGTTCAGTAGATGGATTACTTCGTGTTTCCGGTATGCTAGACCGTGAACTACAATCATCCTATACGCTGACTGTTACGGCCAGAGATCGTGGTGAACCGCCACGATCGACACAAACACAAATATTTGTTAAGATTTTGGATGAAAATGATAATAGTCCAGTGTTTGATCCGAAACAATATAGTGCATCGGTAGCGGAGAATGCCAGTATTGGTGCAATGGTGCTTCAGGTTAGTATTTTGAATCTTTACTTCCATTGGAATGTTATTTTTGTGAAAATAACATTTTATCTTTTCAAAATAGGTTTCGGCCACTGATATCGATGAGGGTGTCAATGGTCGCGTTCGATTCTCTATTGAAGCCGGTGATGATAATCGTGATTTTAGCATTAGCGAAGATTCAGGTGTAGTGCGTGTCGGGAAAAATTTAAATTACGAACGAAAATCACGTTACGTGTTAACGGTTCGTGCTGAAGATTGTGCCGGTGATATTGATGAGGGTGAATCAAGGCACGATACTGCCGAATTAACAATATCGATAACCGATATCAATGATAATGCGCCGACATTTCTTGATTCACCGTATTTGGCGTATGTTATGGAAAATGTGATTCCACCAGATGGTGGCTATGTGATAACAGTGAAAGCATATGATGCCGATACACCGCCGTTCAACAATCAAGTTCGGTATTTTTTGAAAGAAGGCGATGCCGATTTGTTTAGAATTAATGCATCAACCGGTGAAATTTGTTTGCTGAGAGCATTGGATCGAGAATCACAAGCAGAATACACATTGACACTTGTTGGTATGGATACTGGTGAGTAAATTAATCTTTTTTTTTTGTATGTCTGATCAAATGATCTGTTGGAGAAATTACTCATTTAGTAATTGTCAAAATACGAAAATATTGCCCTTATCCTAGAAAATTGGTAATGTGACTACACAATTGATAATCCTTAAGATGTTTACTTAAAAATTCGTTTACTAGGAATGGCTGATGGTCATTGTAAAAGCATCATTGTATAATAATAAGTATTATCAAGGTTATGATGGTGATCGGGCTCTGAATTTCTTATTTTTTCGTTGTTGTAAACCATCAGCATTTTTTTTCCCCCGTCATGACAAATATACCTACGCGATACTGAAAAACCTCTTTTTTAAATTAATTCAATTTTATTTTTAAGTAGATGAATGACTCTTAGAGCTTTACTCAATCAATAAATTGCAGATAATAGAACAGTCTAAATATTATAAATCATATGATAAATGTTTCGTATTAAACGCTAGTTGATTGGCTCGTTAGGACAGCATTCCATAGTTCTTTATAAAATACAAAAAAAAAAGAAGAAAAAAATGAAATAAGAAAAAAAAAACAGGTAACCACTATGATTCAATCTGACCGACACGATTGATGGAAAGGTAAAGAATAAGTAAATGCCGAAAAGTTGTCGATAATCCATAAGAATTGGTATAACTAGAGAGAAATACTGTCGACCATAACGATTTTATAATAATATTTGTGTTCAATTTTCTATATTTGTAATAGTTTATTATAGAAGAAGTTGATTGTGATCGATACCCATCGGAAATATTGGTACAGTACTCATGCGAGCAGAAGGTTTCGTATCACATATCGTGGTAACATACAATAAAAATATGTATTGCGGACATTGGTACGGTATTTTTGCTTTTTATCGCTAGAATTGTTATTGAAATTATTAATACAAATATTTTGTTTATGATATTACCATCTACAACATTTATACCTAAACTAAACTAAATGTAGTTCTTATGTTCTAATGTGCTATGTTCGATGCACTGATGCAGAATAAATGGGTTAAGCATATTATCGGTTTGTCGTGCACTATTCTAGCATTGTTCTCCCAATTCGGTATTATTTATTGTATTGTTCTCGTTCGAGTTTGATAAAAGTAGATATTTTTTGAGGAAAGAAAAAAGCCTTTGCAAATTCTATATGAATATTTTAAAAATTATTAATTAGTTGTCGATTTGGTGAATAAGATTTTTAAGAATTTATTAATTTGAGCCTCAGGGTCATTTTAGGATCGTCATAGGGCCTTTTGCATAAAAATTGTTTTTGTAAGCCATTTCAATTTATTGTTCACGTTATTCAATTGTTAATCTATTTACTTTATTTTTGATTATTTGTACATTAATATCCATTAATTTTATAATAATAAATAATTAGGATTTTTAAATTGTAACCGAGCCTATTATATAATATGTAGCACCTAGTGACTAAACAATTGAGGACAACATAAGGACTATCTTCAAATTTCTAATAAATAATAGTTTTATGATCTATAGTGCATGGGCAAATTTAATTTTTAGACTTTCGTAAGCGCCTTTAGGTTCGTAGGACTCTGTAAGTTCGTAGGCCCCTGTAGGTTCGTAAGCCACTGTAGGTCCCTAGGCCCATGTAGGTTCCTAGGCTCCTGTAAGCTTTAGACACAATGCCTACTATGCCTATCAGATAAGACGGCCCTGTTTGCTCTTGGACAAAGAACGTTTTTCTTTTATGTCCCCTGATGGCCGTATCAGCGAAACAGGATTTTCACTCTCTCTTTTGTTAGTTTACTATTCGTTGTAGCAACGCATGGGCTTACATTTTTGGATCATTAATTTTTTTTTCTGCTGACATTTTGCAGTAAATTGCGACTGGAATGACAAAAAATCCTCCTGTTGTAGAAGGACATTTGAAAAAAAAATATATTAAAATATTCAATTCGATTCGTGATATAAAAAAAAAAGAAATAAAAATCGAAATCATAAAATCTCAAAAGTATCTTATTTCGTTTCTGTTTCTCACTGATTTAAAAGTTTTTCTTTGACATCAAACACCTTTAGTATTCTTTAGCAAAATTTTTTCAAAAATCAGTAAAAAGTTAAATAATGTCCTCAATCAAATGTCTGACTAATTTAAATTTTGTTTACAATGCCGTCATTTGGTGTGAAAAATTAAATACCATTTCTTATCTGGTTGCAAATTGAGAATATTTATGTATGTATATTATTTAATATTTAATGATATCTTAGTTTTTAAACTTAATTAATTATTTTTTTTTAGTAAAATTAATATTAGTTGGTTTGAGTCGATGACATAATCAGCAAACAAAAAATTGAGTCTATCTATAGGCAATATATTCACTTGTATCGGTATCATGATTTGGCAAATTCCATGAGGGATCTCTCTTACCCACAAAAAAAAATTTATTATAATTCGTTGACAAATAAGTTTTTCAGTTCCCTTTTCTTTACGGTGATCGCCAGGCAATTGATTAAAATTTTTCACCATTTTTTTTTAAAAAAAAAAGGATGTTCGACTCTTCAGTTTTAAGAGAGGAGGTAAATCCAATTTTACCCCATCCAATGGGAACGCCTAATGAGTACCTCGATTAAAACTACTGTTAGTAGTAACTATATAAGGAATTACAAATACTAAGTATTCATCATATCATCACCAATCTAACGGCTTATAAGTAGATATTTTAACATTAAATTATTTTAAATACAGGAAGTAACATCAATATGTTGACATACACTCTTACAATAATAATAAAATTGATGGATTGACTTTATCAAATCATAATAGATGCACATTCGTACAAATTTATTTCAATCAATACAAATGGAGAATAAGAAACGAAACGAAAAAAAAAAAAACAACAACCATTTTACTCATTCTTTACATTCACATCTCTCATATGATACTAGTTTATCAATTAGATTCAAATAACTGGCTATACTTAGGCTGTACCGCTCGTATAATACCTGCAATTTTGTGTAAAACAAGCAAATCCAGCATTGTGCATGGAATTTTCATCTGCCTCATCTTCTTCCATTTCTTCCATTCCATCTCGACTATGTGTGCTGAAAATTTTTACCATTTATATTATGCACAAAATGTTAGCGATCAACATTTTAACAAGAAAGTCAAACCATTTCCTTACATGGGATTTTACTGCGCTTATTGGTATTGGAATATATTTGATTCGCGGGATTAGTATAACTATTTTGTATTGTATGGGGTTTCTAGTTGTTGTTATTATTATTATTAGAGTTTACAATATTTGTGTACCTTTCTAATAAAAAAAAAAACAAAAACAAAATCTATGAAGAAACAAAATAAAATAATAAGAAAATAAATTACAGCAAAAACAGAACAGTGTTGTTATGCTTAGAAGAGATGTATACATATAATAAAATTGCTTTGATCTCGAAATCTCACTGCTTGGTCGGACTTCTATACTTATTATACCAGTAGGTATAACAGTTTGATGAATAATATATTTGGATTGCTTGTGGCGAATTAAAATAGATTTGAAGGAGATTTATTCTGGCTATGTGAACTGCATATATCGCATATATATGTATAATTTTTGTTCTTCATTTCATTTAGCCATTGCTACCTTATGGCCTGGTATTGTACATACCTAAGTACAATCTATAATGAAGTATAAGAATTGGTATACATGAGATGTTTGGAAGCGAATAGCGTACAAATGTACTTACACTAGAGATATATTTTACATTTTGCGGTTATAGATAGAATGAGGATATAGATTGAAGACTTTATAATTGCACAGTAGGTACACTTTAGATATGTATCCCATTATATAAGTAAACTTAATTTAAAAAATAATTCCAATACATATCAAGAAATGTAGCTTAACAGATCCATTTTATTAATTTATTTTTTGTGGACTATATTAGCAATCTAAATAAAATACGTTTTCAATTTTGCATGATAGTATTTTCATCAGATTTTCTGAGTTTACTTAATATTGGAACTATTTTTTTTTAAAAAACGCCTAGACGTTGTATAATTAAAATTTGTTTTTTCCTTTTAAAAATGCAACGCTGCGAACGTACTATTTTAATTCAATGCCTAAAGAATTTTTATTTTTATACCCGTATAATGTTAATCAAAGCGTATTATAACTTTGGTACGGACTTTTTAACGCCCCTTAATACACCAGTCTTTTTCGTGAAATTCTAAGTCGAAATATGCATGTCCGTGATCAAGATTCCGGCCAAACGGCTGAAGTAAGAAAGCTGAAATTTTGACAGTTTATTATGTAGTCCTAGGGTAAGATCTCTATTGTTTTTGGAGCAAATCGGACAAAAAATAGGGGAAGCTGTGGTACAGTGTTCACATAATTTTGATTTAAACCATTCATTTACTCGAAATTTAGAAAAAATGAATATGACAACAATTATAGAGAATACAAAAATAAAGATTTTATTCATAGACCAAAAAGTTGTAAAATCTACCGTTATGGCGCTATAATCAATTTAATTGAATTTCTAGTGTTTTTAATCATTTACTCGAAAAGTATTTAGATTACGGAAAAAATGAAAATGATAGAGAATAAAATAATGAAGTTTTAATTCATAGACTAAAAAGTTCCACGAAATACCGTTATGGCGCTGCAATCAATTTTATGTCATTTCTAGGGTTTTTATTCATTTGTATTCAATTTACCCAATAATATTTATTGTATAGACAAAATAGACACGTACAAAGTTGTAAATAATAAACAAGTACGCATACGGGTATATTATAATCGGCATAGCCAATTTTTCCTTCTTTACTGTTTTTTTTAGAGGAAGTTACTGACATTAAAAAATGTAATATTTCTCTATTAGATTACAGAGTTATAGTTCCAAATCTCACGGTTATGTCGCTACAAATGATTTTATATTTTCTTCTTGGTTTTTCCAAAAAAAAGGAGTTATTTATGTCAATTATTATCTAGTCGAACTCTTAGATTAGGTTAGGTTCGGTTAAGAGAACAAAATTAGGTATATAATAAAAATAGACTTGTTTCTTGAATTGGTTCTATTACCACGGTTCCACGGTTCTAATCTAACAGTTTTGAGTTATATTTTTTTCTAATTTTTTTTTTATTTTATTGAAATTAAACAAATATTAACATTCAAATTTCATATAAATTAAAAAGACCACTCTAATCTGTTATTTTACACAGAACAACAAATTTCAAAATGCATATTTCGTGTTTAGACCACACAAACTTATTTATGCATCAGTAAAGTCCCAATGTATGCAAATATTTTTCCAATATTATGTAGATAATTCAAGATTATTTGTACATATATGTATAATGTATACATACATAAGTACCAATCATAAATATAATAATAAAATAAATAACTCTGCAATGATAATAAAAAAGTAGTAAAAATTTTTGAAGGAAGAATAGCAATAGATTCGATAGTTTTAATCTTTAATGGGCACTCATTTCCACCAGTATAAAATTGTGAGTATTGTGACCATAAAACTGGGTGGATATGTACGAGTAGGTTTTGTCTGGTCCATCATTAAAAAAAAAAAAAAAAAATACTGCCTATAAAGCGCCGGCCGGTCGTGTGTACATATAAAAGGTTCTGATTTTTTTTTCTTTTAAATATCTCTATAAAATATGTGAGTACCTTCCGTTATATTTCAGGTTCATCATAGGTATATATTGTGATGTTAAATTCTTATTATTGCATATTTAGCATATATACATACCATTAACAACAACAACAACAACAAAAGTTGGACATTTGTTTTTGTTATTCATTAATACTCAAACACTATAAACCAGCTCACGTCATGGACGACAAAAGAAACGTGCAAAGTTGTTTGATACGCTTGTTCCATTAGTTTTTGGATTATTTGCTTTTTTTTCTTGTTTTTTTTTGTGCAAATATACAATTTAAAATTTTTTTTTTTAAGTTCTGTTCTGGTAAAAAAAATTTTGTGCATTATTTATTGACAAAACAAAAAAACAAAACAAAATCGCGCATACAATATTATGGCATTCAATAGAAGTGTGAAAAAATAAAATTTCAATAAACAAAAGACTTTTAGCGACGAACCCGTTTTGTTAAAATTTTTTTTTTTTTTTAGTTCTTTTTAATTTTATTTTAGTGTTATTTTTTTAATTGAGCATTCAAAAGTAATAAATAATAATAATATTCAAAAACTGAATATATTCTAATTAGAAATAAAATTTAAAAAAAAAGATAACTGTACTTGAACAATTTAGAGAGAAAAAACATTAAACTTTAATGATATTTCAACAACAAAAAAATAAATATTAAACCCGTACTTATGTTAAAAAAAAAAAAACAAAAAAGGTTTTGTTGTTTTAAGATTATAACTTTTGGTTAGTTTAACAATTTTTCCGTTTCATTAACGTATCGTAATTATATTAAGCAAGGTTATAGTAATAAAAATCTAGGTTGTTAAATTATTTAATTAGTAATTTTTTTTTATTGACTAACATAGTTTATAGGTTTTTTTTTTAAAACTGTAACTTAACGATTGTTTTTTGATCTGGTAATAAATTTTTAACTCAACAGATCTTACATTTCAAAATTGTCGTTCCGAATTGGATGCTTAACTAAAAAGTTACATTAACCGTGTTTAGATAATTAAATGTATTCCATTTATGCATATTTAATGACATTTGTAGGGCATAAATATATAGTTCCGATTCCAAATTAAATATGGACAATATAATTCAATTCGTGCCTTATTTCTCCTTTGTATAATTTTTATCTAATTAAGATGCATGCAATTAAGATACAAAGAAACTTTCAAAGTATGCAGTTTTGGAAAAAAAAAAATTGTAGAATTTTTTTTTTAATTGTCTGTTCCGTTCCAAGTTAGTGACGGATCTTTATTTTTAAAATTGCCGTCTATAGTAATTTAAAAAAAATCACAACTTCGAAACCACTAGGCAGATTTTGATGAGTAAGGACTTATTTTTGAGAGAAATGAAATCCTTTTTTATAAAAATATAATGAACTAAGTCGTGGAATTGTTTTTTACTGTTAAAAATTAAGTTAAAGTATAAAAATAAAAAAAACTAATTATATTTTAAGCAAAATTTTTATTTATTTCCCTTAAAAATAAGCCATAACTCATTAAAATCAGCCTAGCGATTTCAAAGTTATGAATTTTTGAAGATTGCACTACATAGGAATTTTTAAAATAAAGACTAACTCTGAACGAACATAGCAATTTAAAAAAGAAATTCTTCTACACTTATTTTTCATCCTTAAAGTTTATAAAATGGAGACATAAAAAATATATCAATTTAAAAATTTAAGAAGGGGGTCCAAAAATTGACCATTAATGGGATATAAGAGCGATTTTCAAATTTCATGGAGAAAAACTACGCAGAACAACTAGGAAATTAAAATATTTAGCTGGATTTGAAAAATAAATGTTCCCTCTATTCATTTTCGAATCAAATACCAATATCAAAGTATGGGTTTCGTTGGCTCATCTTAATCTTTAAATAACCTTTTACCATCTTATTTTCTTAAGTGAATTGTTCGGAAACATTTATTTTAAAAATTTGCTGTTGGGTGCATTTATAAATTTTTTTTTTTTTTTTTATTCACATTACCTACATTTTTATCTATAGAAGCTATATGTCAAGCAATCTCCGCTTTAACTATATAACCAGAATTATATCTTAAAGATTATTTTCTAATGTTCACGTAAACAAACTGTTATATTGTACAGTACACATAGGTACATTTTAATTTTTTCTTATTTTTATTTTTATTTAAACATTATTTATTATAGAGGTTTAAAATACTAATGAAACACTAAACGAGCAGTTTTATACATTATTATTTTCCAATGTGATTTATTTAACACCTACCTTTTGCATATCTTCAATATATACACACACACAGGTTATCTCTTCTAATTTTACATAATTGCAAAAATTAAAGCATGAGAACGGGGCAAAAACCATTTACTCCTTTTAAGCGATCGAGTAACTAAACACGGATTACTTAATATTAATGCAATAAATTACCATCGATATCTATTTGACCTTTTAAAGTGCAATTTCTCGTATCAGTTTTTGATAAAGAGTAGCAAGAAAATTTATTTATTGAACAGGCCGCATTTTGATTTTTTATAAACTTCTGTGGGGAGTTTTTTTTTTTTTGTTTTTTTTTTCTTTTAAATATATATGCATTTTATCGACATTTATGTGTGTGTATGTATAAGTATATGTATAGGTATTTAAATGAATACCTCTAAATGCAAGATCTGTAGAATGGTTTTATAATGAGACATGTTTTAATAAGTTGTTGCTTAATTGAAACGTTCAATTTGGAAAGTATAATTTAATGAATTTGGTAGTTTGGTATTTAACGAATTGATAAATTTTCCATTGTTAGGAATTGTGGATATATAAAAAAAAATTGTTAATACTAAATAATATTTGTTTTGAAATTTTGGCTGTGGAAAAATCAAAATAAGAAACAAACAAAAATATTTAATAGAAATACTGATACTATTCGGTAATTCATAAGGAAATGAGAATTTATTGGAAACTAACGAAATCAATACGCACAGGGAATGAGGAAAGTTATTAGGAGACATTTATTACTCCAATCCCAAGTATAATTTCTGCCGAATCTTCTAACATCTAATCAGAATCTGTTCCAAAACTTCCGAAAATAGGTTGTTGCCGAATGAATTTTTTGGATATTTATTTACAAAAACTTTAAAGTCGTTCCTATATTTGAGTCTGTCTCATCAATTTCATTACTCAATATCTTTGTTTCGTAACTTAAGGATTTATTGTAGAAGTCACTTCATTGAATATAATCAAAGATGATCAAGTGAATTTTTAATGATTATATTCATATGAAAATACTTTTTAGCTCAATAATTATGATTCAAATTATCAACACGAAGAACACATCATAAGGATCTGGAAAATTCGTGTACTCATGTATTCGAAGTATGGTCAAACTATCAGTGGTTGTGTTCTAATGAGAATTTATTTTGCCGATCAAATATTACGCTTTGTGTGTAGATAGATAACCTCTACCTACCACTATAATTTAATCTTAATTTGATTTATTTTATCCTCACCAATATATTATATAGGTACCTACACTACCGCTCATAAGTATTTTCCCACACCTATACCATATTTTTTCAAAATTTTGTTAAGTAAATGTGACAGACGCCATATACCCCTCCAGAAATTACTTTAGAAATGAATGGTGAGTTGGGAAGTTAGTTTTACATACTTCAGTGAAAAGAAGGTTTCGAAGTGTTGGCTCTTTGGTCGAATCATAATCATTGCCAGTTAACGGCAAAAAACCCCATTGAGTTTTTATGGGATCAATTGGATTGAAACGTAAGGAATAGCTATCCAACATATGCAAACGACTTGTGGTAGCTTCTCCAAGATGAATGGCAACAAATTACTTCGAATACTCTAGGTAATCTCATCAACCTAATGTCTAAACTTAGTGATTCTATAAACCAGAGCAAAATTTAATTTTTGTAATATTTTCATGAAATTCCAGTTTTTTCATGTCTTTTTTTAAGAAAATGTATACAAATTTTGGAGGTGGACAAATACTTGTAACCGGTAGTGTATATAATATACCTCTAGAGTTTGATGATAGGTCTTTTTCTGTGCACAGCCAATGGCTTGGTAAGAGGAAGAAAAAAAAAGACAAAAAAAAATTTATTGAACCTACAAAGTGAATTTCTGCTTTATCATTTCTTATAATTTTTGTTCACTAAACTCTGGTAATGTCGTGACTTTTAATTTCCCGATAAAAACATTTAAAACGCTTTGTGTGTGTCCATAATTCACAACATAAATAAATAAATTGTCTCTCTGCTAGAAAATATTGTTTGGTTTTCAGTTATTTTAATAATAACAATAATAATGAAAATAATAATAATAATGGATTTTTCTTATTATTATTATTCTAATGCTAATGGTTGGTGTGTCTTCGCAAATGTCTGGTATGCGATATCGCGTACAATAAAATTGGTTTTATTGTTAAAGAGTTGTTGGGTTCTTGTCGAGAAGAAGGAGGAGGTGGTGGAGGTAAACTAGGTACAAGAAGAACTATGTTTATGTAAGCACTGCAGTAAAATGTGTAATAAACTGGTTGTTTGTTCTCAATTGTTAGACAAGACGATAAAACAAAAGAAAATTTATTATTTGTTGAGTAGGTAGCGTAGGAGATATGTGGAGGCTGGCTAAAAACAAAAAAAAAATCCAAATTTTTTTTTTCGTTTTCTTTTTTGTTCCAACTAGACAAAATACATACTTAGGCGCTTGTCAGGTTGTCTCTTGTTAAAGATAAAATTTCCCTCGGTGATATACTCGTTTCGAATAAATTAAATGTAAGATCACGAATATTTTCACAAGTGAAATGATGAAATTGTACGAATTGTCTTGTGTGCATTTTAATCAAGATTGTTATCGGACAATAGATTTTGGTATGTCAATTTGAGAAAACTACATTACATTGCTAATAAATAGCATTGTGGTAGAAGGTTGAGTTGGCGTTAGTAGGATTTAATGTTTTTTCCTTATATTATTTCAAAAGGCCTTTCCTTTAAAACTTGAAATTAAAATTTCTTACTTTAAGCTTAAACTATGTACTGTACATAGGTACCTACTCCTACATAATAAACAGAGAAAAAAAATACAAATATTTAAAAAAAATCTTAGATGAAATTGATTAAAAACTACTAATTCTTGATTAATGTGTCAAGTGTCAGATAAGTAACTCAAGCAACCATTTTGCAGTTGTCCACTTAATGACTGAAACCATTTTAAAACTGTAAAGATTTTCAATATGTAGAATCAATATTCGGTTGTCACTGGTGATGCTTCACACAACTACCAGAAAGTCCGTTTAGACACATTTTATCGAATGTTCTACTCAATGTAGCACCTCTTCATTTGAAAAGTATCTAAAGCGCATATACCGTGGCCTCACTCGGTTCAATACGGGGATTGGCTGTGACTGTTGTGTCCATTCTTCTAACCGAGCTCTATTGAATTCATAGTCCGAAATTTTTTGTGTTCGCGGTAGTGAAGGACGTCTAAATCGTAGTCCAAGTGAGCCTAGGTGGTCACGATCAGCATGTATAGGGAGCTCATTTATTGTACGTATTTGTTAGTTCCTAGTTCCAAGATACAGAAGAAAATGTTTTATTGCCTTTGGTCCATACAAAATGGAATGTGGACCCAATAAAAAATTCATTGATTTATTCATGACATCTGTTTCTCAAGTTTATTAGGTACTGATTATCAATACAAATTTTCTATTTACTGCGATTGCGAAAAACAAACTCAACGAAAATTTAATAGGAAAAATATTGAAAACTCAATTTTTCCAATATAATGAGCAAAATCAAATCTGATGATCACGATGGTGAAATTGATCACAGAATCATTTGACTGGAGGCATTTTCAAACTCTAATAAGCAAGACCAGCCCCCTTAATAACAATTTAAAATGAATTTATTAAAAACACTCACCTGATTGGCCGCGTATTCATCGTTCAGTCATTAATTCGTTTAATGATCCTCATGGCTCTCGGTATGTCATATAATAGCCAAAGGTAATTTATGCTTATATTTTACGCATATTTTATTATATACATATATTTATGTATAGTATGATATGTAGGTATATTGTATATTATACGTTATACGTTACTTATGTACACAAACATATGTATAGTATAGTATAGTATCATATAATATAATACATACATACATAGTTAACCATATAGCAAAAATGGTATGCAAACTATGTACATGCTAAAAACCCACCTGATATAAATAATTGCAATCATTTTGTGTGTGCGTGTTAGTTGTATCACTTTTATTTATTTATATTATATTGACAGGTATGCAGTCACTGCAGTCAAATAACTATGTATATTACAAGTTTAAGCTAAATTATTTACGAGTTATAAATAAATATGTAGAATTGTAGACACTCATGTAGACATACATATAACAATACAATTAATCACGCAAAATTATTACTAATTCAATGAAAACCTTGCAACTAGAACACCTACGTTAAAAAATTTTTACTCCTAAGGCTTAGAATATTTATACAAAATGGTAGCAAATTGTAGTATACTCAATATAATGAGGAGATACCATAAAAAAAAAATTGTAGACATTTTTAAGTTAAAAATTTATTGATTTTGTGACATATTTTTAATGTAAATGTAGACTTTGTCAATATAGGTAATGGATGTGGGCAGTAGAGACTTAATGGTTGAGCAGCTAAAGCTTTTTATGTTATTTCAATTTGCATTTTTCATCCACTTTTAATGGATAGCTTTTAGAGATTAAAAATAAAATTGTCATTTAAGTACCTACATACACAGGTTAAGTCGCATAGTTTATATGTATAGTACCTCCTCGATTTTCGCGTTCTCTATAATGTCCTATTGCGCAACATTCATAAATTTTAATATAATTATTACAGGTGGTATATATTTGTATTGACATTAACGGAACTACATTCTTTGACACAAAAACTATGTACTTGGTTTAATTTTTTCGTTCTCATTTTTAAATGATTTTTATCGACAAACTGTGGCACCTGCAATACTTTTGAAGTAATTCTTTATATGGCATAATTGAGAGTTCGAACCAACCCAGTCTAAGTTCAGTCTGTTCGTACGTCAGAAAAATCCCGGTAAGATATTTTCGGATTCAATTCCTGTGATGATGTAGAAATCTCCTAGCACCAAATAATTTTGTTAATGTTCCTCTGAGACACAGATTGTTCTAGAGTTGCAGATAGCACAAGTCTACTACTATGATGAAAAAAGGATAGTAAACTCATTGCGAATCAGCTTCAAAAGTGCACAAATCTTAAGGGTTTGTTGTTCAAATTTATAGAAATCGCTTCTTATAGACCAGGAGTGTAGCGCAGTTTTCGAGTAATTGTTGATCATTTAATTGCTACAGAATATTATAAACATTCCTTTGATATTGACTTTCAGTTTCTATCTTTTAACAAATTCGACCAGGCTTCTATTTTTTTAATTATCAATACATCCTCTGTAAGAAGCATGTGTTGTAGGATTAAGCGTACGACGCAGGCTATAAAATAGACTTTCACTAATAATTATTTTAATTACAACAAAACATATTCGTGATAGAAACAAAAGTCTGTAGATATGTTGTAATTTGAAGACACATTAATACAGTTGCTTACATTCTCTGAAAAACACCTGTGCGCAATTGAATTAAATAAAGATGTTCAATACTACACCCTTATCCCAATAAATCTACAAGATCTATATTCATATTACATAGGTATGTAGTCATATTCAGCCTTTTAAAAGCATATAGAAAATAAGGTATGACTAAAGATATTGTCTTATATGTGTACCTAAGTAGAGGCGATTTCAATGCAGATACAATAAACAACCAAACAGGCACTGGACTATTTGAAAAGAATTATTAGATGTAGACGAGATGAATTCTAACACTACACACCACGGTTCACTTTTAAACAGACATTCGGAACATGGTTGTTTGTTACTCACCATATTTATTACATTGAAGATAAAGCCCCAGCAAGTTGGTTAGTAATAAAGCAAAACGAAATTGTAGGAAATGCGCTTCTGTTTCATGATTTCACACCGCTCACAAAATATAATACAAGTATGGTGTACAATGTACACCTACCATACGGATACCTATAATATGGATGTGAGAAGTTGTATATATATAAAGATTGGAGTCTGATGTGGTGCATACCTACCTAGCTACATATTTTATATATTATATGGTCCTAAGATGAATAGTTGGTGTAAACCAATTGTACTTTTATAATATGAATGAAAAAGGTCTATATCTTGCGTAGAATTGTTGTTGTGAATTACGAATTGAACGAAAATGCGAACACTAAAGGACGTCAACATTTTAAATAAATATATAAATAAATATGTTAATACCAACAAAAGGTTATCTAAAATCTCCGCTTTAGAGTGGTATTTTCTTTATTTTTTTTATTTTTTTATTCTTCCTTAGATATAGGCATCATTGAATTTCTATGCAAAAAAAAAAAAAGAAAATATTTCTTGTCTGGGATGTAAAGGTTCTTTATTTTTGTGGTGCTTTGTTGTTCGATCAACAATTTCCGTTAGCATTAAATCATTTTGGTACCTAATTCTAGATTTTTTATTTTTTTTTTGTTGATTGGATGATGATATCATTATTATGTTTGCTTAAGAAATTAATTTAGAATGAATTCACACTATACGTAAGAATTTCAAATTTGTCAATAAATTCTGAGAAAAAAACATTTATTCTTATTCACTCAGATATTTTTAAATTATAGGATTATATAGAATGAAATAAAAATTTATGCTAATTAGGAGAGCCACAGATAGCAATTAAATTTGATGAAATTTGAGGATTTAACGACCCAATTGTATATGATTTCGTAAATCTCATAGTCCTTTTGATGAAATTTAGCAGCAATCGAATAGCCATACCAAATATCTATATTATATGGCTATAGTATTCAACAGGGTTGTTAAAGTAACACCGTCTTTCGAAATTGGTAATAAATTGTAACAAATGTAGAAAACTAATACGATTCCGTCCAATTCAGTTTAACAGATACGTGAAATAACCCCATTACATTTCAGAATAGCGAATTTTGTGATAAACATTGGGTTGAAAAATGAGTACCAATTTTGGCAACAAATGCATGTAGCAAACGTAACTTTATTTTCGTCGTATAACATTGACATTATTGTTACAAATTAGATATTTTATCGATCATTTGTTGCATATCGATTTTGCGTAATTTCTGCTAAATATTTCAGCAGACTTTTTAATGAAAGGCCATCTATTAACTTGAAATCTTACTAAAAAACATAGGAAAAGATAAACTTCAATAGCGACATCTTTTCAAATTTAGTAACACTGAAAGTGAGTATGTTTTATCATTCACGATTTCTTGAAGAAACATAGAATTTGGGTTGAGTCCTTGATATCAATAGGTTGAAACGTACTTTCTTTTCTGCTAAGACATCCCATTGCACAAATTTATGCCACTACACATAATTCGGTGTACTTATACATTAAGCAGATTATTTTCGAGCTAAAAACTATGCAAAATCGATATGTTAGTCTTCTTATGGATGTTCTCCTCGATGGAAAACAGTTTCCGGGGATTGTAAGACGGACATATACACCACACAAAACAATAAATAAACATATAATAACATATAATAAACACATTAATTAAACAAACATGCATCCATACCCCCTTTCGAAACACCACTGGAACAACCAATTTAGGACAATGAAGAACAGATGGGAACAAGAACAATGGAGAGATGACGAGATGAAATGAAACAATTGAGGAGAGGGTCAATCGGGCTTGACGAACAGAGCAGAAAGGACAGAAAAGGAGCGAAGTGAAGAGAAAAAGAAAAGGAGGAGGAAAAGTTGAAGAAAGTGAAGTTGAAGAAGAAAGCAAAAGAAAAGGAGGAAGTGAATAAGAGAAGAAGAAAAGGTGAAGAGGTGGTGGTGTGGAGAAAACGAACATTTAAAAAAAGGAGAGCTGTGAGGAACAATAAATAAATGTTATCGCTTGAAGAACAATAAATAAATATTACAAAGAGTGTGGTGTTTTATTTAATATAAAAGAGCACGTTACAAGTGGTCAGAATAATTAGTAGAAAAATGATCCTTCGGTAATTGGAACATTAAAATTTTGATATTTAATAAGAATTTTATAGCCAAAGAATTTTGTTATCTTAATTTTAAATATTTTATTTTTATTCTGTATACTTTTCTAATACAAATTGACTATTTATTTAAGAATTTAGTGTCCAACAATCTTCGGATTAGTGGCTTTTTATAATTTCAAAAAATAAGAAATATTTTCAAAATTCATTTGAAACTTTGTTGTTGTTTCACATTATTTTGAATTCTATGCAATAATTGTTAAATAATTTTTTTTGAACCCAATTTTGTCAACTAGTGTCACCCTAACGTTTGTAATGCTTTGTTCAGTAAGTACCTAAACATATAATAATACAATAAAATAATTCTCTCCATTTCTCTAGTGCTTGTGCAAGGTCGATTTCGTTTATAGGGGGCCTTTTCTCTACAAACAAATAGAATAAAATGCTCATAGCGGTTTTCATTCAATGGTCGGTATTACAGAGTCAAACACTTTTGGCCAAAAAAAAAAAACGGTTTTATAGGCAAGGGGGACGTAAAGCAAAGAGAAAACGGCTAACACTTTTCATGTAAAAACCTGTTAGTTGACCAAAAGTGTTTGACTGTATAATTACCGACCAATGGCTTAATATTTTGGGTCTAAAATCGTCTTTGGACTTTATCTGAGATAAATCTGAAAGAAATACATTCTCGCTTAGGGTATTCGTGAAATGCTGCGTGTTGTGGTTATTGGTTTTTTTTAAGTAAAACCGGTCGTATTATGATTAAGTAAAGTTCAAAGAGATTTCGGTTGTTTAACATCAATTCCTTTGAATATTAAACAACACTGAGATTGTTGCTTTGAACGCACCTCAATTGCCCATAGTAGCTGTCATGTAAATTGATTGAAAAACGTATTTCACGCATTTCACGAATAACATATCGAAATCAGAAATCATATTATTATGGTCTGTCTGTGGTCTATCATGTGCAGGTGAATGTGGAGGGGATCTTACTCACTTAGGTAGTGGTTAAGACGTGCATTTGTATACAGCAAAAATTATTGTTATTTTAAATTAATAATAAAAGAGCAGCGGGTAATTACTGGTAGAATTGCTGGAATATTCCATTCCGTGGAATTCTTTTCAATATGAAATTTATTTGTACATAATTTTGTCGAGTGATTACCCCCTCGTAAGAGAATCTTTATTGGACTTCCCATTTTTTTTTATAGATTTAATAATTAATTAACATATTTCATTGTTGTGAAGCCAGATCTTGCCAGATTTTTTAAACAGAAATATGCGCTGGAAAGATAAAAAAACAATATTAAAAAACTCCACAAGCAGTCGAATAGGATAGGAGGGCATTCGAGATATTTTTTTTTGTAAAAAGCAGCCCTAAAAACAACGTAGCGGAAAATACCTCAAACGAATACAGACCAAACATAGTACTCGTCGGTTACCTTTCCCCTCCAGTGGCAGAGGAACTCTCTCCCAGCTGCGATTTGGATGGTCTAAGATATTAAATACATAACTACATAAACTAGACCCAAAGACTTCTAATAGCTGCCCAAAATGCGGCACTTAACCACATACCATAAACCATCGGTTTAATTGTTCGAGTAATTAGGATTACACCGCAGCAGCCTTCCAAAACCTTAAATCGGAGAGAGACGAATATGGTGGGGCGACTTGAAATTATTCCGACATGATCAATAATAAAAAGAATAACACAAAAAATACTATAATTATTTAGGTGAAACAGGGGCCCATATGCTTCTTCTGACGCTTCGCCACTGTATATATTTGGATGGCGCCCCTCCCCCGTCCTACGAGTGAAGTTTACATTTTGTATGGAGAAATGTAAGAAAAAAAAAATTTTAATAAGTTTTAATAAATATATCATAAAAAAAGGGGGTACATTTTTGGGAGACCCCACAGGGACTACCCAAGACGTACCAAATTTTTTTGCCGACGACGCAGAAAAAGTTTAACCAGAATCAGAATGACTATAAGTGCACAACAGCGTCGCAATATATATGGTGGTCTCACGGGTGACCATTCGCGAAAATATGCTAAGAATAATAGGCCATGCCACACACTGTTGTCATTGGGCGCCAAAAAGAGGTTTTACCTCCCGTACTTCTTGCCTATAAGACCTGTTTTGGGCGCCCAATGACAACAGCGTTTTGGCATGGCCCAATGGATATTATACTGTGCCCCCCCCTAAGCGCAAACTAAAATTTAATTCAAATCATAATTTGTCGTGCTTTACTCTTCGGTAAAATATTTTGAATGTAACAATAAGTTTTGCTGTTTTTAGACGAAACATATTTCAGATAGTGTTCCACAGGAGGACTACCTATGAACACACTGTACACAGTAATTACCGAGTAGGAGGAGAAAACGCGACTCCTACACTGGAGAAACACACCCGGCCTAAGACAGGCTAAAAGGAACATGGTGCCTTTCACAAAAGTGAAGGCAAAAAATGTTCTCAAAC
>JANSTT010011135.1:0-24276 GCA_026745375.1 Platyura marginata | reverse complement strand
CGCTTTAGTGGTCATAACTAACAATAACTCTCCAGGTTGTCGCACCACTATAGTAGATTTTATAGAGTGGCCGCTACACATAACTATCCAAACCGAAATGCTTTGACAATGAAAATTATAACTGTCATCATTTTACGGCGAAATAACTTATAATGTAATTTTTTCCAATAAATTTCTGTTTTTTTATGGAACAGTGTGAATGGGTTTAAAATTTACCGGTACCGCGGCATTATTTGGACCAATCAAAATTAACCATTTGTAAATATACACGTCATATAAAAATTAATTCTATGCGGCTGTAGTTGATTTCGATTTCATTTCAATTTAAGCTGTTTTACCAAAAAGTAGAACAAAATTTTGTGCACTTTTACTTAACTTCCACTATTAGTAGTGATAGTTCATTGATAACAATGAAATATTTGGTGATTTGTCTTATAGGGGCATTTCTCTTGGCAGGTAAAATAACTCCAAAAAAATATGTTTTCACCCTTTTCTGAACAATGTGTAAATGTGATTTCTTAAACAATACTTATTGTTACTTTGTAATGCAATAATTAGTTAATTTTGCTTTCAAATAGAAATTTCATTGGTAGCAGCTATAGATGTCGCAGAAGATGTTAAACCAGCGATTGATAACAATTTGGGAAATATTAAGGAAGGTTCTAGAACAGGTAATTTCAAATCACCATATTTTATGACAAATACTTAAAGTTATTTATTTAGACGCTGAGGTTTTACAAAGAGAAGCTGAAGCAATTAAAATTGATGAGCTGAACGTAGCTCAAATGAAAGAACTTCGCGATAAGGTATAAATTAATGCATATTTAATGATAAATGAATATGTGGCGTCCTTGCCTAAGCTGACCAAACGTCCTCCTTTGAGGAGGATTGTTCTCATTTTGTCGACTTTGTCCTCCCCAAAAATTGTGTCTTCCTTTGGAGAAAATTATCCTCCTTGTCCTCCTTTCACATAATTTAATAATATCATTGGAAACATTTGATGTGTCTTACATATAATTTTATTTTCAACAATTTTAGGCAGAAAAATTTACATTTCAAGCAGAAGTTAATCGAATGATGAAGCTGATCATAAATTCATTGTACCGAAATAAAGAAATCTTCCTTCGAGAATTGATTTCGAATGCGTCTGATGCTCTCGACAAAATTCGTCTACTATCACTTACCGATTCAACACAATTGGAAACAAATCCAGAACTACATATTAAAATTAAAGCGGACAAAGAGAACAAAGTACTTCACATAATCGATTCTGGTATTGGCATGAGCAAAATTGATCTTGTAAATAATTTGGGTACAATAGCTAAATCTGGTACGGCCGATTTCTTGGCAAAAATGCAGGATACTAAAACCGAGGCTCAGGTAAGATGTTAAACGTATTCAATAGAGTTTTATAATTTCTATCCATTATTGCAGGAAGATAATGATATGATCGGTCAATTTGGTGTTGGGTTCTATTCAGCATTTTTAGTTGCTGATCGCGTTGTTGTTACTACAAAACACAACTCTGATAAACAGCTTATATGGGAAAGTGATGCGTCAAGCTTTACAATTGTTGATGATCCACGTGGGGACAGTCTCAAACGTGGTTCACAAATATCACTTTATCTTAAGGAAGAAGCACAAGATTTTCTAGAAGAAGATACGGTTAAGGCTTTAATTAAGAAATATTCACAATTTATTAATTTCCCAATTTACTTGTGGACAAGCAAAACGGTTGAAGAAGAAGTGTCTATTGAGAATGAGGCAAAGGAGATACCCAAAGATGATGATATTATTGAGGATGGTGATGAAGATGCAAAAGTAGAAGAAGAAAAAGATGACACCAAACCGAAAACGAAGAAAGTATCAAAAACCATATGGGATTGGCAAGTAATGAATGATAATAAACCAATCTGGACACGTAAGCCGGCCGAAGTAACCGAAAAGGAATATACAGAGTTTTATAAAAGTTTAACCAAAGACACATCTGATCCATTATCCCAAACCCATTTTGTAGCTGAGGGCGAAGTTACATTTAAATCATTGTTGTTCATACCGAAAGTTCAGCCGTCTGAAAGTTTTAATCGATATGGCACCAAATCCGATAATATTAAATTATATGTTCGTCGAGTATTTATTACAGATGAATTTAACGATATGATGCCAAATTATTTGAGTTTCATTCGTGGCATTGTTGATTCAGATGATTTGCCATTGAATGTGTCACGTGAAACACTTCAGCAACATAAACTCATTAAGGTTATTAAAAAAAAATTGGTTCGTAAAGTGTTGGACATGATCAAAAAAATCAACAAAGATGATTATTTGAAATTTTGGAAAGAGTACTCTACTAAGTAAGTCTTTTGTTACAATTACCATTATGTTATTAAATATTTTTTTTAGTCTAAAATTAGGCGTAATGGAAGATCCAAGCAATCGATCCCGATTGGCAAAATTACTTCGTTTTCAATCATCCAACGGTAAAGATCTAACCAGCCTTGAAGAATATGTTAAACGAATGAAAGCAAAACAAGAACACATTTATTGGTTGGCTGGTTCAAGTCGTGCTGAAGTTGAAAAATCACCATTTGTCGAACGACTATTGGCCCGTGGATTTGAAGTATTGTATCTGGTTGAGGCTGTCGATGAATATTCAATTGCTTCTTTGCCCGAATTCGATGGTAAGAAATTCCAAAATGTAGCAAAAGAAGGATTTACATTGTCCGAAACAGACGAAAGCAAAGCTAAATTTGAAGAACTCAAAGCATCATATGAACCATTGACCAAATGGTTAAATGATGTTGCATTAAAAGATAAGATAACAAAAGCTCAAATATCCGAACGGTTAAGTAATTCACCATGTGCTTTAATTGCGGGTATGTTTGGTTGGACCGGCAATATGGAACGATTAGCTCTTTCGAATGCGCACCAAAAAGCAGACGATCCACAACGAACGTACTATTTGAATCAACGTAAAATGTTAGAAATCAATCCAAGACATCCACTTATTCGAGAATTACTACGTCGTATTAATATTAATGAAAATGATGTGGCCGCTAAGGATATGGCTGTTATGATGTTCCGTACGGCCACTCTACGTTCCGGTTATATGCTACAAGAAACGTCAGATTTTGCTGATCGTATTGAAAGAATGATGCGACAAACATTAGGTATTTCATTGGACGAACAGGTTGAAGTAGAAGAATTTATTCCGGATGATGAAAAACCCGAAGATGGTTTAGAGAAAGAAGTAAATGATGACATCGATGCAGAACACGATGAATTATAAATTCGTTTATTTTGAACGAGTGTGTCCGACTGATATAAAATGTGTATTTATAAAATTAGGTTTACATAAAGACCACCATCAGCCATAATATTAGTATTTGATTTTGTTTCTTTTTTGTAACATTGCAGTCTTCCAGTATTTTACTGCATTGTTAACAAACCTAATAACAAAACTATTTTGGCAGTTTAAAAACCCTTGGAAACGTGATCCTTTTTGTAAATACAGAATTTAATTAGACATTAGACGTAAGTGCATTTATTTAAGTTTGTCATTATTCAGTTATTGTGAATTGCAGTAAAAGTATTTCAAAGAGAAAAAAAAAATGTAAAAATTTCAACAGAAATGTGTTCCTTAAAAGTTCAGTCTCAAAACAAAATTTTGTTTGGTTAATAAATTTTATACAATAAAAACTGTGGATAAATTATAAAGAATTGTTTTTGTCTTATATACCTTACTTATTGATAATTTCTTAACTTAACTAATTTCTTAAGTTTATAACGATAAGAGGTGTTCGTTCTTCTGTTATCATAGCCATAGGCGTCCGCTGACTGAAATTATTGGGGGGCACAAATATTTTTTTTATGAGCAAAAATAAAATAATTACAAATTTCAAATACATATAAATTTTTGTGAACAAAAAACGTCTCCATAATGTAGATATAATTAAAGTTTACAGATTTTACACAATGCGAAAAAAAATTTAAATTCCTTCCAATTTTCAAAAATTTTACGATAAGTAACTCAGAATTCAGATAATTAAAAATTCAGAATTTTAAATCAAATAGATAAAATTTCAATTTTCTTTAACTGAGACATTTCTTTGATAATTTATGCAAAATAATCACGAAATTCGTTTATTATGTCATTAAATTCATTATTGATATATATTTCAGAATTTTAAAGCATCGAAATCTTAATTTATCTGAATTATACACTATATGATTTTTAATCTACATATATAACTTTTGAATTACCTGAATTTTGAATTATCTGAATTTTGAATTGTCTGAATTTTGATTATCTGATTTTTGATTAACTGAACATTAAAATGACTTATATTGGACAAGAAATAGAGAACTTACCGCTACATTTCTGACTCCAAATACTTCTTTTTTTGCTTTAAGTAAAAATGATTTTTATTCAAACAGAGAAACATGTTAGGGAGGCACGTTTCCAACCCCCCCCCCAGCGGACGGCTATGATCGTAGCCCATTTAAATTGCATACAAACGAAAACTATTAATATGTATATAATAATTTATTAAAAATAAATTTCTTCTTAACAAATCTTTTATATTTTAGAGAAGAGCTTTTAGCTTAGCTTAAGAATCACATATCCATTTAACATCACATAAACATATTATTTACAATAATTTGTTATGCAAGGTCTGCTTCTTAGAATATAAATAAAAATTCTGGGAGAAATACACATCTGCGAATTATAGACGTTTAAAACAAATAGAAAACCAGTAATGAAGGAAAAATTGGCTACGCCGATTATAATATACCCGTATGAGTACTTGTTTATTATTTACAACTTTGTACGTGTCTATTTTGTCTGTACAATAAATATAATTGGGTAAATTGAATACAAATGATTAAAAATCCTAGAAATGACATAGAATTGATTGCAGCAACCTAACGGTATTTCGTGGAATTTTTTAGTCTATAAAGGAAATCTTCATTTTTTTATTCTGTCATTTTTGTCATAATCATTTTTTCCGTAATCAAAATACTTTTCGAGTAAATTATTAAAAACTCTAGAAATTCAATAAAATTGATGGCAGTGCCATAATAGTAGGTTGTACAACTTTTTGGTCTATGAAAGAAATCTTTATTTTTGTATTCTCTATAATTGTTGTCATATTAATTTTTTCTACATTTAGACTACCTTTCGAGTAAATGAATGGTTTATATCAAAATTATGTGAACACTGTACCACAGCCTCCCCTATCTTTTGTCCGATTTGCTCCAAAAACAATAGAGATCTTACTCTAGGACTACATCAACGGTCAAAATTAAGCTTTCTAGCTTCAGCCGTTTGGCCGGAATCTTGATCACGGACAGACAGACGGACATGCATAATTCGATTTACAATTTTACGAGAAAGACAATGATGTTGAATTTTTTTTTCTACAATGAGTATTAAGGGGCGTTACAAACTCCGTACCAAAGTTATAATACCCTATAATCCTATTTGTTTCAATAATTTTTATTTCAACGATAGTCCTCCTTTATCTAACAACTAATGACACCCAAAACACACAAATACTTAAATATCGTTTTAAATTTGCTCTTCTGGTGAACGTCAATATAATTGGATATTATAAAAGTCAATACAATTTAATTAACCGTACTCTGATCTTCAAAAAAACGACTAATTTGTCCTTTATGGGTTGTTTCTCGCCCAGATTTATTTAGTATAAAATTGTGAATTCAAAAATTGACTGGAGCCCGCAAGGAAAATGATTGATTGATTTCTTGGATCTTCCTTGTTTTTCCCCATGTAGTTGCTCGTCCATTACAAAGCCAATTCACGCAGAAAATTTACTTAAAGACTATTTTTTTGTTTTGGCTGCCATTTGTGGTCGATCGCGTTATAAATTATATAGGCGTTCAACGCCGAAATATCCGCTTCTAGGATAAAATCCCTCCTGACAATTTCTTTTAAGACGGACAAAATCACCCCTTTCAATTTTTAGAAAAACAAAAAAAATCCCCCTGACAATTTTTCTAAACAGACAAAATCTTCCCTGATGAATTTTTTAACAAAAATTAAAGATACTGATGCGTATTTTTTCAAACTGGTTATTTTTATATAATTCTTTATTTTAATTACAAGTTAGTCCATGGACTGCTTATTGAATACAACATGCCGGTTGTTCCCGGTCATTGGTTTATATAGTAAGTGAACTTGGGAACAACGGCTTATTTCTCTCAAGAATATGGCATTCCCTGGTTCCCATAGAATCTTCCTTACCAGAGAACTCCACATTCTTGCACGTATTTATGATAAGCCGCCGTTTTTCCACGTTTAACCCACTCATATATTTGATAGGTCAGTACATTTTTTGTTTATTAAATTGGCACGTCAACTGGGATTAACCTCCCATCAACTAGTCGCCTATCTATAAATCATACATTATACTATACAGGGTGTCCCAGCACTCGAGGGAAATACTTTCAGGACGTGTTTCTGGGATCGATTTGAGCAAAAAATTGTATCGGAGGGGGAAATTGACCGCTGGGTAGGAGGAATGAATTTAAGTTTTAGGTATCAAAAACTACGTTTGAGCTTATAACTTCCATAAAAAGGCTAGGAAATCCACATTTTTAGGTTTAATTTAAAGATGAATCTCCCCTCTATTATTTTTGGTTTAATAATTCTAGATTCATGGCACACTGTTTGAAAAAAATAACGGGAAACTTTACAAATTGAAAAAAAATTACGAAATATGAAAGAAAAAGTTCTATTTCTAAAAATTTTCCATAATTAACCTAATTTTTTTCCTTACACAATTTGAAAGAGAATATTATTCCGGTTAAAAATCTTCTTATTAATTTTTTCATTATTTCGTATATTTTGGCAATTATTTCCATAAAACGCAAAAGTAGAAATTATTTAATTTTGGTAGGTATTTTACGAAATCTTTGTACCTATAATCAAATTAGTCTAATTTTACTTTAAATGGTTAGGTTAGGCCAGTTGAAGTTTTAGGTAATACCTAAAATTAAATAATTTCTACTTTTAAAATAAATCAAGCGTTGCACCTACGTTTTGGAAGTCCCTGCGGGGCCTTTCATATATACCCCCTTTTCTGTTAGCAACCTATGGATACGTGTTTTGGTAGTGCCTGTGGGCCCTTCCATATATATATACCCCCTTTCCTGTTAGCAATCTATGGCTACGCAAGAATCCTACGTTTCAGGGGGGTTTTGTTCATCTTAAAAATATTGTCAGGGGGGATTATGTCCGCTTACCGAAACATCCACCACATTCGAAAACAGCCATGACCCATGACGTCTTACTTTTCTCACTGTAGCACGAGAGCATCTTGTCAACGTTATCAACTCCGCCTTTAGTTTTGTTGTAATACGCTACGATCTGCGGCATTTTTTTCAGATCGGATCCAACAAAGTCGCTTCCGATTCTTTTTCATCTGGCAATTGATATTCTTCATCGCTTTCGCTGGAAAAATCTCCATCACCTGCCTCCTTTTCTTCACTTAGTCTATCTTTTTCTGACAAATTTTCCGATATTTTTAGTTTTTCACATGAAAATATTAAATATTAGGTACGGAAGAAAATGTTTTGACAAGACGCGAAACGTACAAATGTTACGAAAATACGCGTGGGGTGGTTTTTCACCCAAAGATCAGATCAGAGTACGGGTAACCATGACAAAACATGACAAAATAGAAGTCAAGTCCTTTCATTGCAAAAATTGTACATCGTCTTCGTAGGGATCGATTAATTTAAAATCATATCGTCCTGTCTCTAGCAATACCGCCTATCTAACACTTTTTTAAATTTGTCAGGAGAGACATATAAAACACTTTTCCCTAAGAACTATTAATGATATCTGTACAAATACGGATTTCAAAAAAAATGTCAGATAGGCGGTATTGCTAGAGACAGGACGATATATCGGCACTCATAGAGAGCGAACATGGGATTTTGTTAATAATTTTTTTTTCTCATTTTAATCATTTATGAATTTATGTGATGTGTATTTATGTGCGTTTCTAGAGATTGAAAATTATGAAACGTTGTATTACTTTCACATATCACACATATATATGGTTTATGTTTTAGCTTGTGCTTTTTAAATAAACGCATATTCATAAATTCCTCAGAACATAAAATGCATGTGTGCCGTGGAGCCAATGATTTCTTTAATGTATGTGTTAAATGAATATGATTTCGTAAGGAACGATGTCGGGCAAATAATTTACGGCATTTCGGACAACTAAACGATTTTTCATTGTGAACACTAAACATATGGCGATTTAAATTTTCCAAACGAACAAATGCGTTTGAACATATGCGACAGATATACGATTTTACTGCATGCGAACGCATATGCCATCTTAAATATTCTGGTTCGAGAAATGACTTAAAGCAAATTTCACATGTAAATGGTTTCTCTTCATGCATTTCCATTAGAATGTCTTCTTTGATAGTGTCACAGGTACAGATGGATTTCTTATTGTTACATTTATTGCACCAATAGATTTTATTGATATCTGATTCGTCTTCTATCACAATAACGTCTATATCATTATTCTGGGCGATCTTTTCAACAGATTGTGCGACAATATTTGATGTACAGGTACATTTTAAATCGATACTTTTACATATATGACACCAATTTGAGTTATTGATTTCACATTCGTCTCTTGTTAATATTACATTATCGTCATCTTGATTCTTAACATTAATAGTTATTAATGGTTGTGTGACTGTATCTGATGTACTAAAACTTACCTGAAATGAAAATTTTGATTTTGATTAATCAGTCATCTTTATTTATCTCATTTATCTAATTTTTTGGTAGTAAGACAATGTTTTGTTTAGGTCAACTTATCTGACATCTATCTTAAGAGAAAAGATTGCAGGATATAAAGCAAGATAAAAGACGATGTACTTAGTGAGATGTTGCAGTTGAAATCGAGCTCATAAATAAGGTCAAGAGAAAACTGTTGGTGAATGCGAGGAGTAGACGGAGTTCTAGAATGTATATAAAAATATATAAAATAATAAAGCTTAAAAAAACTGCCAAGATAAACGATAAAAATATTTCACAAAAAGTATTTAGGGAGAAAACCTAAAGGACAGCATTAGTGATAAATGTCAGTGCTTGAGAAATAGATAATCGATTTGCTATTAGTCAAAACAGTAAATGACCTGTTTTGTTGTTAAATTTCATATGCATACATACAAGGAACACATAGAAATAGTAGGGATATGTCCCAAATTTTAATAAAAACGCTATTTTTTTAAAAGGATTTATCTTAACTATTTAGCTATTTTGTATTGAGGTAATGTAAATAAATGTGTAAATGTAATCGCGACTGATAAAAAAAGTAGATTTTAATAGATAAGCATCCGTGCAGTTATTAGGAAAATATTAGAAATATGCATAAGATTTGGTTAAATTGGAGTTCAATCTTTCAAAGAATTTTTGGAATAAATCATGTCAGAATTATCTTTTTAAATTCCTCTAAATAATCTCTCATTCTCACAATAAAAAAAAAAATTATAAAACTATTAATACATACTTCTGCTGAACTAACTGGAACTGCGTCCAATTTCTTGGATTCACTGACGAAATACACAATAGGATTAGATAAATCTTCATTTGAAAATGCCTTAATAATTAAATTGCTTGTAGCATCTTTTGGAAGATTTGGATTATGTTTTAAAACAATTTTCCCATCCCGATTAATTGTTATTGATAATTTGCCAGTGAGATCCATTAGAAATTCTTTTGTTACTCTTGATTCCGTTCCATTTTCAAGATTTATCTTTTCTTTTCCCCTATTAACAATTTGTTGTGCATTCTTTGGTTGATTTAATGGCTTTTGTTTATAGTTTGAATTAATGGCGTTATTTGTTGGTGATAACAAAGATTGTTCCTTTAAACTTTGTGACGAAAGCACATTAATTTGTTTTGCCATATTATTTAATTGACTAGTTTCTTCTATTGGTAATTGAAACCAACTGGATTTAGTAATCGGTTGTCCTTCTGTTGCAGACAAAGGAATCGTCTTAGTAATCGCATCCATTCGTGCTTTTAATCGAGCCACTTTATCATTAGCGACATTAGATTCGGTTAAAGATTTTTTTTCTGGTTTTGATAGATAGACATTTGTTCCTGTTGGTAATTGATAGGTTAATCGCATCATTTGTCCATTTGACATAACATCAACTGATTCAAATGATTTAAAAATGTTGAGTGATGCTTCTGAAGTTCGATTTGATGTTTTTGTTGTGCATTGGAGTGGAATTGAATTTTGACTTAACGTCCAGGACGAATTTTTATCTGATTGGTTCTGAGGTATTACATCATTGTGTGCAAATTGAATGGCATTTGTTGATATATTTGTAATTGGCACCATATTCAACAACATTGGTTGACTAATAGGAGAAGGTAAATTTTGTTTATTGCTTCTTATAGGAAAAATGTATTCATTCGTACAATTATGTTGATTGATAAAATTATTGCTCATAGTACGACTATTAATTAATTGATTTTGTGGCAAAACTGAAGGTTGATTTATCATTACACAAGGCAACGCAATTAATTGACCAGTAACTGGTTGATTACTTGGTTTAACTATGGGTAGATTATTTAATTGATTTGATGAATTTATTTTTATCTGTCGATTTGCTTCTAGTTGATCCCAAATACTACTTGTTTTTGATTGTTTTGTAGTATTAAAAGCTGACAATTTAGGTAATATTCGTTGAAAAATTTGTTTTTTTGATGAATTTAGTTCCGGTTTGTTTCCACTAGGACTATTATTCAATTTATTGACCACTTTAGGACCAGGTAAATTTATGGATTGATTTATTACTGAATTATTAGTAAATATTTGTTGAAACATGTGTTGTCCTGTTGATAAATTTAGTTCCGGTTTGTTTGCACTAGGACTATTATTCAATTTACTGACCACTTTATGACAAGGTAAATTTATGGATTGATTTATCACTGAATTATTAGGCAACTTAGTAATTCGAACAATTTGTTTGGACATTCCTTCTTGATGGTTCCAAATGATACTTTGCAATGGTTGATTGCCATTGTTAAGAGTTGTAGTTGTTAAAACATTTCGTTCGATTTCGTTTGAATTTGATATCATTATTCGCATTTATTAACTTACTTTTAAAATCCAAAATCCAAAAGTTCAATGAAATCTAAAAATATTATTAATTATACTATGTTTTAATGAACAAAAAATAGAGATTTAAAAGAACACTTAAAGATTATTATTATTATTATGTTAACTTTTCACTTAAAATTAGAATTGCCAACATTGCGCCGATGTTGACCCGGAGAAAAATAAATTTTTTGTAGAAGAAAGGGGGGTGGGGGGTCAAAAAATGTAGCTATTTATATTTACATAATACATATATTAAAAATTAAAAAACAAAAATACAAATTCACAGTAAACTAAATTAAATAAAAAAATTAATATTTTTCGTCATTTCGCGCACTTTTGACCAATGGTTTCAAAATTAATTCGAATTGCCAGTTCGGGCTTAACTAAGTTTAGGCGCATTCTATTCATGTGACACCACGGGATGAACGATAGGGCTATCCCGAGAGAGATGGCACCGCAGTTAAAAATATAATATAAAAAAGTAGTTTGCATATTGATTAAGAGATAGGACCCAAATAAAAAATCAAAATGCCAAAAAAATAATGATAACATTTAGAATATGTTATATCGTTATTTCTCTCAGACCTTCATTGTAAATCAGGAGCCGGGAGAATATACGGCAAACCTGGAGTCTCTTGGTTAAAGTGACGGTGTTGTAGAATTTAAGATTTAAAATGAAAAACTTCAAACTATGATAAAACTCAAATAAATAATCTTCAATGCTTGCTTACCTCATTTTTTAATGTTTTTTAAAGTAAACAAACACAAATTGTTTTTTAGTAATGTGAAGTATTTGGATAACATATATATATATATATATATAAAACAATCCAGATATTTTACTAAAAACAAATAGTGTATTCGATATACTAATTACGGATAATTTACAGAATGGATAACAATTTTCAGCAATATTTTATTAAAAAAACTCAAAAAATTATTCATTTATTTATTTTGACAACAGTAGAGTCTAACAATAAAATGCTTTTCTCGCTGTAACACTAATTATTTCAATATCTATCTATAAATAATGGTCTCTTTCTAAAATTTAAATATTATACGAGTTTACAGACAGGGATGTTTAATTTAAAATATTTTGAACGCCTTATGTAGCAAAAATTTACCATTCATCGCGAAAAATATTCGAGGGTTTACTGTACTAACTATAAAATTAGATGCAAAATAAATGTACACTTTTCCCCTTTCCAGAAATATATAAATGTAGTGATGGCCACAGGCTACGCAACAACAACACGGTTTTATGTGTTTCGTAGGGGATATTCGGGGTAAAAACCTATAAAGTTATTCAAAATTGCTTTTCATTTAAGGGTTCACCCTATTAATAAGTTGTATTAATCATTTTAATGTTGTTTTTTCAGGTCTAATATCTAATGCTAATCATACAACTTGTAGCGAAAGAATAGTAAAGAAAACAATATATTTTTCGTTCTTTTACTACCTCGTTTTTCACGTCATCGACGAAAATATTGTCTACAGCACGGCCTGGTATTTTCAAGATGGCGGTGCTACAATTGATCCACATATTAGATTTTTTTCTTTGGCTAGTGATAATTTAAGATTGTTTTAGAAAGATTTACACCAGCTGTCGCATCTTACCACATTAAGTCGACAACAAAAAATATTTTACAATATTCCGCGGGACGCACACAAAAATAGTGACCCCTATTAAAAATCCAATTTTTATATAAATAATTTATATAATTTTAATTCAAAATAATGTTTTACATATATTTTAAACTAAAATGTATAGGAATTCAAATACTTTTTAGCTTAACGGATAAAATATAATTATATATTAGCATAATTTCTCAAAAGTAAAGCCATGATATTAGACTATAATAAACTCTAATAACTTTCGACACACATTTACAATTACATGATTCCAATATTACTTTATACATTTTTGAAAATATCTTTAGGATAATTGATTTAATTTTTTTTGAGCACTTTCGTTCAAATTGAAAAAATATATTTGCAAAATATTATCGAAAACTATTTGTTGAGATATTTTTTTGTTTTTCTTTTTATATTGCAAAATGATTACCGACAATAAAATTGGAATATTTTATAGCAAAAATATTGATGAAGTTTTTAAAACTTCTACCATTTTTACGACAAAGAAACTTATTTTTTTAATAAAACAAAATAATTACATACGTGTGTATTAAAATTAAAATTAATGGTGATATATAAGAGCTTCGAAAACCTTATTCAGCACCTTGTGGTTTCGTCAGTCTTTTAGCACCTCGATTAGGAGGTCCTTTTGGTTTTGCAAACTGCGGTCGATGTAATATCTTTTTCGGATGTAGTTCATCTTGTAAGAATTCTTCAGTTAACTCAGAACCCGAATCAATTTCTAACTAAAATTAAACTTCATTGAAAAGATCTTGATCATTTTGATTTTTTAAAAAAACCTTTTTTGCAATATCTAATCCTAAATTTTGTATTATTTCTAAAAATGGTGCCTTGCAACTAGAATACATCATTCGTTCCTTTACCGAACATGAATATCCAGGCATAGAGTAAATGAAAACAAAATTTTCTAAATAATCGCCTTCATGAGTATGTTTGAACAAATATATGTGATATCTATAAAAATATTATTGATTAGTGAAATAAATACAAAAAAATTATAGCAACTTACCTTGCATGTTCATCAGATATTTCTTTTGGGAGTTTTATTAAATCTACATTCGAAGCTTTGACTAAATCAATTTCCTCTTCTTGTAGTTTAATTTCAAATTGCAAATAATTATATGCACCCCTTTTCATATCATACAAACCATTTGAGGCAGATGCCGTTATTGGACAATTAATTCCGCCTAACGTTTTTTGTCTTGTATTTGTATTAATATCTGTATTGACTTCGGTACGTCTTAGCTCTATTACCTCTTCTTCGCGCATTGTTAATGGCGCCGGAGCACTTATGGAAGATTTATGTTTATAGTATCCTTCTAACGTTACCTCATCCTAAATGTATATTAAATGTGACACCTTTTTGTAACTAATTAGTAGAGAGTGAAACCAGAACTGAACTGAAAACCGAAATCAACCGCCAATTTTAATGAACCAAAAACCGGAGCTTAAGCGAAATTATGGAAAGTCAATTTTTTTTCTTTTTAGGTTTTGCGTTCCGATTCAAATACTTATTACACAAGAAACATTCTGATAAACTTTAAAGTTGCGATAACTTTTCTTTGTAAATTTAAATATTATTTTTAATTTAATATTATTTCTTTAGGCTTTGTTTATTATAAATTAAAATGGAAAAATAAACTGTTACGTATACTTTGCAAGTCTTTTATCTTGAAAAAAAAATCGAACAGAAAACAAGCAAAAAAATAAAATTAGAAACTTAAAACGAAACAAAAAAACATTTCGGCTTCACTCTCTAGACAAATTAGAAATAAAATGATTTACTTTTATTGTTGCATGAATTTCTTCCTTTATATGAGCTGATCCAAATTCTGTTTTTAACGTTGCCTTTGTGGATGCGTACAACATTTTCTGACGAATTGTAGCTGTATCTGGAATCCAACTTAACAAAAGCCATGCATATCCTAAAGGTGTTTTTGTATCTAATCTGCAGAAAAATATAACAATAAAAAAGCTTCTACATTCACCTATAAAAATTAGGAATAGATTACCTATATAATATGTAGCTTGGATTATTCAATTCAATTAAGGGTAAAATCAATTTGTCATAATCTTTTTCCCAGTCTTTCTTTTGATCATGCGATGCAGCAAATGAAAGTTCCTCTGAACAGAAAAAATATAGAAAATATGAGGAAATTTAAAAATTTTAAAAAAATAAATTTAAATATATAAATTATAAAATATGATAAATTAAAAATTAATAAGAACTATTTTACCATTAATTATTGAAACTTTTATCACTCGTATCTTGCTATCTTTGCACTTCCCAAATATTTTTAAGAGTTTGTCATTAGCTGAAAGGAAGAAATATAAATAAACATATAGGTATCTGATAGAATTATAACACTACAGGAATGTGCTATTTAGGGAACATAATATATGTATGAATCAAATTTATAAGAAACCATCAATTATCAATTCATTGAAAATTGATTTAGTAATAAATGGAATTAAATTCGTTTGTGGGCATGTAAATATGGTTTGTTAAACAATGTATTAGATAAGATAAGCGTATTTAATATCAAATTGATTGCTTGTATTTTAGTGAAGTATGTTTTAAATAATGTCTATTGTCTATGTAGCTAGATATTCAAAAACTAAACATTTTAGGTTTGAGTTTTGAACCCTTCTTTAAATTATAATTAATAAGGTTGGAAATGGCGTCTCCACTAAATTTGTAAACAATTGATGCTGGTAATTATGGTGATCATTTTCAAACTCTCTTCTTCACCCTTCCTGAAAATATTCCTTAAAAAAAAAATTTAATAATCTTTCCAAGCATCGAGATTGTTGATGTTATTAATTTAAAATTATTATATAAGAAATTAAAAATTTTAGGGAAATGAAACTGATTTTTGCACAATTTCAATTTTTAATTTCTCAATCTGTCAGCTATTAGTATATGTAGAAAAAATTGGTCCAAAAATAAATCAATGAATTGTATAATTTTTTATATAAATACCTTTAATTCCTGTTTGGTGTGACATCGTTATCAATAAACCTTTTTAATATTATCTAAATTAATAAAAATGTGTTAATATTTTAGTAAATATGAGCAAAGCCGACTATATCAAATTTAAGATTCAACAAAAAGTTAAATTGCTCATAAACCATGATGTCATCTGACGTAAATTTCAAAATGGTTCCCATTGTTTGGATAGTTTTGGTTGTTTTGTTGACTTTAGAACAATTTCGCGGCTTGGATAATTTTTTTTAAATTTCAAATATTTTTGAAATGTCTAGCTTGATATATGGGATTCTTTTTACTTTATGAACGCAGTGAGGTGGAGGGTTGAGTGGCAGGGAATCGATACAGAGGGCCCCCCGACCATAAAGTAAAGTTTAGCTGATATACACTGAACATCAAGATATTCGTAAAAATGCTCATAACAAATAATGTTAATGTCCCCTTAGAGGGGGACAGTCGGACAGTTAGCCTCAAAATCCCCCCGTCCACCTTCTACACTAAAATGTCCCTTTCCAAAAATATTATCTTAAAAAAGAAAACAAAATTGGTGAAAATCCAGTGAGGAATAGATGATTTGTAGCATATCTTGGACTTGGGCCACTTTCAAAATAATGATGATTGAAATCATGTAATTTTTTTTTTTTACAATCTTGAAGAATATAGGTATGCACTTAATTTCAATATTTGAGCTTAATTAATTTTTATGAATTAATTTTATATCATTGAAGATGGTTAAGGATATTGAATTCTGAATTGTGATCTTACACAAAAATTGAATTGAATGGTATGTAAAATATTTCTGAAGATGCATGGAATCGGTCCCCGTACATCCTAAGAAAACTTTTTTAAAAATTTAGTACAAAAAATTTATATAGGAGCGTGCTTATTTTCAATATTAATTGTATTAATGGTATTAAAAATAATAATAAGTGATTCTAAATTATAACCTGCAATACCGAAAATTTGAGTTCAGAAATTACCGGTAATTACCGTTTTACCTGTAATTTTAGAACAAACATTTTCGGTATTGCAGACCCTGAATTAACTAAAAATTGAATATTACGATACGATACGTTATATACAAATCTCTATAAAAACCAACATACCTTTTAATAAAATGATAAACGCATGTCATTCCATCTCTATAGTAATGTGGACAAACATTTAAATAAATAAACCATATAAGACGAAATATATATCAAATATTTTTTAGTTTAGTTATGTTTTCTCAAAATATAAATATTCGCGATGGCGAATATACAAAAGTTTTATATAGTTTGGTAAATTAATATTAATTATCTTATATTGGCCAGATATCAAAGGCTTCTTACTTATTAGACATAGGCACTTCTAACTTTTGCACAAATCGATTATTTTGTTTTAAAAACCGAAAATTATTATTATTTAATTATTAAAGAACGAAGATCTTGACTTAAAAGTCAGCTGATACATATTTGAAATAGTTTTTGATTTTTTTATTTCTAATTATAGATAAAAGAAGAAAGATACATTGAAGCCATAACGATATTAAGCAATATTCCAGAATCGACAACAACTCGAGCTGGTCTATCACTTCTAGGCTACTGTTACTATCAGTGTCAGGAGTACGTGGAAGCTTCAAATTGTTACGAACATCTGTGTATGCTCGTTCCAAATGTAGAGGAATATAAGTAAGAGTAATTTTTTTATTTTGTGATTTCTTCTGTGGAAGATATATATAGTGATTTATTTACGTCTATATTTTAGACTTAGCTATGCTCAATCTTTATTTCAATCGGGCTTATTTAATGAGGCATTTAAAATCACATCGCAAATTGATGACCTACATTTAAAAGAAAAAGTTTTACAATTACAAAGTGCAATTCGATACTCGAACGAGGATTATTCTGGTGCCCAATCAATTCTATTGCAAAGACGAGCAGGCCATGATACTACACTTAACGATGAAGGATGCTTGCTATTTCAGGTAAGGTAAGGGTAAGGGTACGATTTAATAAGGTTGAGGTTTAAATGAAATGAATTTTAAAAATTTCACAAACATGAATATTAAAAAAAAATTGTTTGAGTTCTAAATGATAATTATAGGCCAATGAATTTGAAGAAGCACTTCATAGATTTACAGCGGCCCTTCAGACTGGCGGATTTAATCCATTAATTGCATATAATGCGGCTCTCTGTCATTATAACCGAAAAGAAAATTCACAATCATTGAATTATATTGGTAAATTTTATATTTTACTTTATTTACTTATTCAGAGTGGTTTTTTTAAAAAATGGCTTAGCTGAAATTGTGGAACGTGGAATACGCAATCATCCAGAACTAGGAATTGGTGCTCAAACTGAAACGGAAGGTGGTGCTAGAAGTATTGGTAATCCACCAGCACTAGCTATGTCAGGTTTAGCACAAGCACTTAATTTAAAAGCGGCTATCGAATATCAAGAAAAAAATAGTAAGACTTGAGTTAGCTCCTACACCAATAGTTAAAAATAAAATAAATCTAAATATATATATATTAGTTGAAGGAGCACGAGAAGCGTTAATGGACTTACCACCAAGATCAGAACCTGAACTTGATCCAGTCACATTACATAACCTTGGATTAACAGACGCGTCGGGTGCTGGTACAGGACTGCGAAGACTGGCCTTTCTTTTAGAATTAGGACCACCAGCATGTCCACCAGAAACATTTTCCAATATTTTACTCCTTTGTTGCAAACATGAAATGTACGACACTGCAGCCGATATTCTTGCTGAACATGCACACCTTACATACAAATATTTATCGCCGGTACTTAGCTTTTAATCTAGAAATATTTTTACTTTATAAATTAATTATTTCCAGTATTTATACGATTTACTAGATGCTCTAATCACAGTACAAACATCTGCCGAAGATGCAGAACAAAAACTTGGCGTTCTTTCTTCTCGACTTGCGGCTAGATTGCGATCATTATTAGCAAAAGTTCAAGAAAATCGATCGATGGCAGATCAAACGGCACTAAGAAATTCTCTTAGGGAGTATGAGGCTACTCTTGAGAAGTAAATCAATGATTATGTGAATCCAAAATAATACAAATATGATTTTTAAGTTATTTACCCGTTGCAATGGCAAGAGCATGGTTGCCATGGCGTGAAAACGATTTTGCTGGTGCTGAAAGAGAATTTCGTGCTAGTGCTGAATTTTGTGCAGAAATACCATCATGGCAATTGCACGCTGCTCACGTGTTATTTATGAGAGGTGACAAATATAAAGAATCAGCCGCCTTTTATGAACCGGTTGTTCGACAAAATTACGATGATGTACTAAACTTTTTGCTTCGTTAATTTCCAATCAATATGATTTTTTCAATTTTAAATTTAGATTCTAATCGTGTCTGCAGCAGTTTTAGCTAATTTGTGTGTTGCATATATTATGACTCTGCAAAATGAAGAAGCCGAAGAACTAATGAGAAAAGTAGAGCGTGCTGAAGAACGAAAGGGAAATTCTAACGGTCCATGTTTACATTTATGCATTGTTAATTTGGTTATTGGGTAAGCAAAAACAATAAGAACAACAACGACAAACAGCTCTACAGCCTTTCCTCGAAAAAGCCCCTAGGCATTGTGTTCGAATGGAAGGCCTGTCCAGTGTGCCTTTTAGTTTAATAAAATACCCAGGGTCTTGTATTCGACAAAACCAAACAAATTTTGCTGGGGCATAAATTGGTCACATTCACATTTAAAAATGCACATAAAAATTATGAAACTATCTTCAATCAATTTTTTACCACATTCTTAACACTTGTCAGTCGCTTATACTCGTAAAGTAATTTAACTAAAATTTGTTATGGGCTACATACGGCAAAATATCAAGACCTAGAACTTCTTTTTCAAAGGAAGATTGCACCTGTAAAAAAATAAATATTTATTAAAATCTATAGAACACTCTATTGCGCAAAAAATAACTATGAATTTGGTCTATCACGCATTGCGCATGCTCTTGATGGTGGTTCAGGTCCACGACTCTGCGCTGATACATGGCTGCATGTAAAACGATGCGTTCTTGGACTTCTAACAGCCTTATCAAAACAAAGTATAGTTTTACCATCTGTAGCAATTCAAGAAGTTTTAAATTTCTTGCATACATGTGAAGGTAAAAAACAAAATTATTAATTTGAAAAAACTTTTTTAGCCTAATGGTCTACCTCTCGCTTCTTATTTTAGTATTCGGATTGACAATACCATCTGTACTTACCATGCAATTGGATGGAAATGGTGATGAACCTCAAACAATTGGTTTAGAGGCTCGAAAATTACGAGCTCTCCTTATTAAGATAATAGAATACGAATAATTTTTAAACAAGATATTTTTATTTTATTTTTTGTCAGATAACAATGTATTTTAATATATATGAGTAAAAAAAATAGAGTAGCTTTATGATGAGTGTTTTTTTGGCCTTAATAGCTTTGTTCATTAGTAATATAATGTATAAATATAAATTATAGATTATTATAGAATTTCAAAGATTCCAGCATACAAATAATTAAGCCAAAACAGCTGAGCTTACCATTGAAGTAACGCCACAAGTATTATCTCCTCTAAATATACGGTAATAACCTTGTTCGCCCCATTTTGACCCCCACGAATTTTTGATAATCCAATATGGAAGTGTTTTGTTAAATAACGGATATTCTGCAACGCCATAACCAACTATCAAAACTCCATGGTCAATATTGCTGTGACGACAAAGTGCTCTCCAAGGATGTGAAATGCCTCCACGGTAAAATTGCATTGCATTCGCATTTAAGCCTATCAACAAGAAAATTTTCAAATGTATGAAAATGCGTTCAGATACCTAATTCAATTTTAATTTTGAACTTATGCTTTTAACAGTTTTTTTTTTTTTTTATTTAAAACGTATTTTTTCACTCTTTAAATAACAAAATTTCGAAAAAATTATAAATACAAAAAAGTTTTTATTTTTTTGTGGTGCATCACAAAGATCCTCGATTTGCAAATTCGTGTAAAACGAGACATTGCGAGTGCATTCAATATGAAGAATAGAAATAAAGATTTTTTTTTTTTAATTTACAAACCGTGTAAATCAAGTACGGTGCAAATTAAGGGACGGGTGTATTACCATTTTTTTATTATTAATACCCATACAAAATTATTATAAAATGACCATTTCCTTATAGGTTTCCGTTCGGTGAAAAGCATAAAATGGAGTAAAAATGTTTGAATTTTGTTAATCCTAGCGTAGTGCTGTAAAATTCTCGAGAATTATTTTTTGAGAATATTTTCCGAACAGTCTCCTGTTTATAAAATATTCTTATTTTAAGTGAGAATTTTGTTGTTTGAAAAAAAAAAAATTTTAAATTAAACATTTTTGATAATAAAGATAATGAGATATAATAACGAAATGGTTAAAAGTGACATTTTAAATCTCATTAACTCCCATTGTTCGGATAAGATACCGCTTTCAACTAATAACTAGGTTTAATCATTTAAAATTTCGGTAATTTTCTGTTTAATATATTACTACCTAAATAACCCTTGAATTAGCTACAATTGAATCTCTATATCTATTAAAAAAAAAGTTCTTACCAATTGAAAGAGGTCCATTTTGCACCAACCACTGTGCCATTGCAGTTTCATTAGCAGGTAAGTCGACAGCACCCTTAACCTTAACACGGCTCATTGTTTTATTAAATTTGCAACTAGATTTCCTAGCATTATAAGGATATTCAGTTTCAAGTTCTAGACCACCGATTTCTTCTATCGCTCTAAATTATTATAAATGTATGAATATGAAATAGATAAACCGATAAAAATACAAATAAATACTTATAAGCATCATCCGGTAAGCCTCCATTGCATCCGTTATCAATAGAATCACAGTCGACCAATTCTTGTTCAGAATATTCCTCTAACATACCATATTTAATGGCATGCAAGCCTTCAATGTTACCGATCACACTAAAAGCCCAACACGACCCACAATTACCTTGATCCTTAACCTAATAATACAAAAATAATTTTAATAAATGAAAACGATAACTATGTATATTATTAAACAAGTGCACCTCTGTTATAACCCCTTTTTCTCTCCAATCAAATTGTTTGGGCAACACAATATCGGGTATATCAGCAATTGGATTTCTTATCTCATTCCCATAGTCTTTTTTAGGTAACAGACCCGTACGAAGTTTATATTCGTCTGATGTATAATCGGCAAATTGTGTTATACCATACTTAGCAGTTCCTTGTTCGTATTGATTCAGTTGTTCGATTACGAATAAATTATTTTGAAAAATTCTAAATCTCATATCGTTTTCCATTGTGCTCTTATAATTTCGACGATATTTCAATTTAAAATTCTTAAAGATCCTGTCAACATCTTCTTCAAGTTTAGTTTTTATTGTATGCCGCAAAGGTTGATTAATAGATCGTCTCTGACGAAATTCATATTTTTTATTTTCTGGACAAATTATTTTTGTTTCCCTGCCGTTAATTTTAATCCATGGACGATCCCATATTTCCAATTTACATTCTTCAATATTGTCATTCGGTAATTTGAATTCAGCTGTTATGCGATATAATATTCCAGATACAACTTGCTTGGATACATTTGTTATACGGTGTAGACTAAAAAAAAATAATAATTTTAATACAAGACGATAATAGTTTTAATTAAAAAATTGATTTGAAATTTCCAAGTTCCAATTGTAATTTTTAATATTTAGTTTATAATTTTTGATTTTTAATTTTAATTAGTTATTTCTCATTATTACCTTAAATCCGAAATCAAGATGTTGGTTTGTACACCCAATTATAAATACCTACTGTGGTGCGAATAATTTGTCATACATCGTCATATTTTTTAATATACGAGTATCTCATAGATTTAACATCAAAATATTTTTTGCTTCCGTACTGTATATGAAATATAAAAAGGAAGCATTGGTTTCACTTTGAAAATTAAATTTTTTTTTTTGCGTTTTACCAGGTTTTTTTGTTGTGCAACAAAAAATGCAATAAAAATGTTGTTCAATCGGATCGCTAACTCGCTCGTAGGCACGATAACTCAAAAACGCGTTGAGCTAGAAGCTTCAAATTTTTTTTGATTGGTTAAAATAAATAGATGGGTTTTGGTATTGTAATTGGGTAAAATCCCCCCCCCCTTGACCCCCTTCCATACAAATTTTTTGGAAACAATGTGTTTTCTCATACATACTAAACAACAAAATTTCGAAAAATTTTTATACATATACGAAAAAGATTTTATTTGTAGAATGTAGAGCATATGAGGGTGTAATAAATTATAGCAATTTGTTAACCCTTATAGGACCCCTAATACTAATATTCATTAAATATCAATTTTCTCACAATTCTTATATGAAATTGAGAAAAAATTGTAAATACAAAAAAGTTTTTCTTTTTTGTGTTGCATAAATGGGTGTTACTATTTTTGAATGGGTGTAATTATTTTCCGTAGAAAACTTATAGCCATCTAGCGGCTAAAATTGAAAAGAGTGGGCGCCCATATTATGCGTCTTTTTTTCGTTTATTATCCCTCACGAATCCCACTAAATAAGATTTTTCGAAATCCACCGTTCGAAAATAAATTAATTTTGGCATATAGGCGTATGTCAAATTTCAAAATTAAAAATTAATATCTTTTGATTTATTCGGGAAAAGTAATTTTTCATGTTAATAACGGTTTTTCCAGAAGATAAGTACCTACACTCTTAAATTTTCCAAATATATAATTTTTTATTAATTTTGAAGTCATTTTCGCACATTGCTTTAAATAATAAGCAATGAATGCCATTTTTTTATTGATTTTTTCCGATTTTCGATCATCCCATATATTTTAAATATAAACAAAAAAAAAATACGGTTTTTAAGCCGCCCATATGCATATGAAGTGGAATTTTTTTTTTATTGGATGGGTATAGGAGGGTATAGGAGGGTATTGGAGAGTATGTAGGGAGTATATAGGGATTATGTAGGGGTATGTATGTAAAGATATGTAGGATTTGTGGGTAATAATTTTAGGGTGGTCTAAATTTTTTGATTTTTTTGATTGGGATTGGTGTGTATGTAGGAAGTATGTAAATTGTGGGAATAATAATTGTTGGGTGAATTAAAATTTTTACATTTTTCTTTTCATAGATAGGGTATTGGGGGATTAGGGCGGACCAGTATAGTCATTTTAGTTTTGTACGGAAGCAGCCTTTTTATTATTTTGTGATGATTTGTTATAATTTCATTGTTTTTTTTCGGTTATACCACCGCCATCTTAAATTACCAGGCCGTGCTGTAGAAACGGTGACGTATTCGTTTTAGATATAAATATTAAATATTTTATAGTGCAATAGGGTTAGATTTAAACTTATAAAAACCTCGAAGAAACTGTTAGAAAGCTGAGTTTCTCAGAATATGTTCCTGAAATATTCCTCTATCATTTGGT
>JANSTT010011124.1:0-24278 GCA_026745375.1 Platyura marginata | reverse complement strand
TTAGAATATACATACATACATATAAAATATATAGAGGATGATCTCCTATACCTTAACTCTCATTTAATCGTTCACAACAAATGCTGCGCATAATTTGGTGTAATCATAAATATTATGCTGAGAGTTCCTAAAAAACCAGAATGACTATTAAGGAGTAAATTTCATGGTCATTTTGTTTACCACTGGGTGGTTGTTTGGTGGGTGTATAGTAGTGTTGATATACAAGTACGACGTTTACATTTCTCCTCCTTCTCCTCCTTTTATACAATTTTAATTTTTTTTTCTTTTTTTTTTTTTTTTTGCATAAAAAGTATTGAACAAAGTCTCAAGTGTTGCAGCATGAAGAATAGAATAGAAGGAAAAGAAAAGAAAAAAAAAGAAAACTGTGTTTTTACCATGTTTGAGCACCAAAAACATAATCAAATTTCCTGAGAAAGACAAAAGCTATAACGAAAAGAAGGAACGTCAGAATTTCAGAATTTCAGAATTTAACTTTGGCATATATTTGCAATTCAAATTTTTATGTTGTGGATCTCAGTGCTGGTACTACTGCTGGTGCTGGTGCTGCTGCTGCTGCTGCTGCTGAAGTACAGATGTTTATTATGATAATTGAATTCAGAGGGTCTTGAATCCCCATTAAAAGTTTTGTTTGCCTTTTTAATCTGTCTAATGATGTGTTTATAATAGAATTGAATTTAATTTATATATTAAATAGAAGTTTTTAAGTTTATGTTAAAGTTGATCCATCAAGATAGAGAGGTTTTTCTTTTGTTGATTTCTATTTGTTGATGTTATATACGACTTTTCAGAATATTATATGATGAGATCCATTTTAAAATTGAAAACAATATTTACTTAAATCTTTAATGTCTTGAATATTTATTTATTATAATGCTATTTGTGCTATACATATATACATATGTATGTACTGTACATACATTACATACATTTTACTGTTATTATGTAGTAGAGGTTTTACGAAAATATTTATAATTTTCTATACATTCTTTGAGATATATGTATGTATCACCAATGCGTTAATGACCCTAAACATTTTATTTGCCAAAAATCCTATAAATTGTAAATCTATCATTACCACCCATATGATGTTAATTAAAGGGTAGTATAATTTTGGTACGGAGTTTGCAAAAATGTTTACCATCATTGTCTTTCTTATGAAATTCTAAGTCGAAATATGCATGTCCGTCCATCCGTCTGCCCATCTGTCTGTGATCAAAATCTCGGCTAAACAGCTGAAGTCAGAAAGCTAAAATTTTGACCGTTTATCAACTAGTAGTAGCTCTATTGTTTTTGGAGCAAATCGAATAAGGTATAGGGGAGGCTGTGGTACAGTGTCCACGTACTTTGATATAAACTCGATATAACTCCAAAGATATTAAAGATAGTCAGATCACAATTATAGGGAATAACAAGAATGGAGATTTCATTCAAAAACTAAAAACCTGTCAAACTCTGGATATTTTTTTGAAAAAAAAAATGTATTTTTTAACTTGATGTCAGTATGCAAAAAATCAGAATCGAATTATTTTTTGTTCCAAAGTTATTATATTTTTTTTTTTTTTGATAAATCCTTTGTACGGATAATTACTCTAGAAATGACCAAATGTGGCCCTATTTTAGGGGTTTGCATAACTAAAAACAAAATAAGTTAAAAATTTATAGTACGATCAACTATATATGTAGTTAGTTAAAATCCGAGAATGTTAATAATGACAATTAGCTGATAAATAATTGTAGCGCCATTACGGTAGGGTTTAGAACTTTTTGATCTGTAAAGGATTTTTTTTTAATGTCTTATTAACAGCATAACGGAAATAGTTACAGAACCACCGTTTGTAATCATAAATTAAAAATGTAATCCAAATGCACTATCCGGATTAGGTTCTGCTTCTGTATTTGTGGGCCATATTATTTATGTAAATACTAAACAGACTTTATGTTCTTAATTTTAATATAAAAAAAAAAAACGAAAATTTTAAAATTTTAATGTAAACCTACCACTACTCTCTCTCTCTCTCTCTCTCTCTACTCCATATACATACTAATTACGGATAAGTATAATAAACATGTAATGTACAGTGTAAGGTACACACATTGAGGATGAGGATAATTTAATATAAATCTGAATGCTAAACATTAATATATGTAATACGTTTGTGTAATCATTCTCAACAAGTATTTACAAATGTTCTGTTTCCTTTATTAATAATTAATTCGTACTCGACAGAGAGATAAATAACCATAATTTATTTATATAAACCATATATGTATATAGCGCGAAATAATTTATTATTTTCCCTGGCGTTAACCCTGAAAATGTATAACAAACTGAATTGATTCCCTCTTATATGTATATGTACAACCTACAACAAAACATATTTATATATATATATATATAGAGGAGAACATCCTGGATTATGAAATATATATACATATATGTATATGTATGTTTACACATGTACAATATATATGTATATAATACAAATACTTCTGTTGTAAGTTGAAAAACAACTTTTTCCAAACAAAAAAAAAAAGGTTTGTTTAAAATATCGATATCGATGTATGATGAATTGAACTTTTACTTTTCTCATAAAAGAAAAATACGAATTTTATAGAAAATCTATATACATACATATATACTTATATGTACATACATACACATATATAATTGTATACCTATAAGTAATTAAAGATTTAACATCTGCAAAAAAGAAATATAAGAAATAAAACAATCTTTAATTCAAAAGTTAAGTCTTTGACCCAAAATAATTCAGATTTCGATTTTATTCCAATTTTTTTGTTTTTTTTTTGTTTCCTCTTTAGCACATTTACCGCGCGCAAAAGAAAAAAGTCTTAAGTGCTAAAAGAAAGTATTTTTTTTTTTAAAATTTTAATACGAATTTTACGATAAATCTTAGACCCCCAAGACCTATAAAACATATTAGGTGTAGGTCAAGACTCGGGAAATATTCTAAATTGGACATATTTTTTACATTAAATCGTTCATCATTTTGAGAGATAATTTTACTAATACATAGAATGGAAGGAAGTATAAAAATTTAATTATTGTCATTTACTCATTTAAGGCATTTGAGCATTTATCTATGTTTTTTAACTTTAATTTCAAGTTTTAAGTGCTTTGAAAACTTTCTCCAATTGTGTTTAGGGTAAAAAATCTAAAATATTTCTATTATGTAGGTGGAAATAGGAAAAAGAGCTGATACAAATGGAAAATTCCAAAATGTTACTTAAAAGACGCACATACTGGAGGGGCTTTATTAAACAACAAAAAAGTGCATAAAATTCATAAAAAAAAAATTCCAGGACTTTTCACTATTGTGAACAAAAATAGACAGCCCCCATGGGAAAATATAGTTTGCCGTGATCGGGCGGTGATAACCACAAAAGTCCAGGCTCCAGAGTAACCCAGATTATATACTGCTATTGTAACCTAGATTATATACTGCTATTCCAGGACTCTTCACTATTGTGAACAATAGACAGCTCCTATGGGAAAATATAGTTTGCCTTGATCAGGCTCGGTACCTAAAAGGTCCAGGCTCCAGAGTAACCCAGATTGTATACTGCTATTGTTTTTTTCTGAATTCTTTTTGGTTACAATTTTGTGTAGTTTACTTCGTTTTCTTTGTGCTGTAGAACTCCAAAAATTTATTTTCTTCGTTGTTCTGTTATGTTGGATTGTTGGCTGGAAGACAGTATGTCGTTACAATCTTCATCCATCAAAGTTTTTTTTCTCGATCAGCGGCTTACTTGGATACAAACTCTTTAAATTATTGGTGGATCGGATTTACAATACAAATTTTACGGATTTTCTCGCAACCATCAACCTGCTCACGGGCACTACTTGAAAAGGTAGAAACACGACATTTTATAGGTTTGATTGTTCTGGTATTGAATATAGACAAAATCCGTTTTTCTTTTCTTTTTTTTTGTTTCAACCTAATCTGGAAAAATTCCCGAAATTGATTGACAAGAATAATTTTACATATGCATAAATATGTCACATCTAAAGTATTTTCATCGAAATACCGTAGAACCTCGTTAATTCAGACCCCATTAAACCGGATTTTTCTTAATCCGGACAGACATTCTAAAAAAACAAAAAACAAAAAAAAATATTCATAAAGAAAACAAGCAAAAAACACAATTAAAAGGCTAAATTGCTGATGTGGAACTCTTACAATCTACACATCTATCGCGCTTCTATTGTTTTTGTGAAAGCAATTGATTTCTTTCCTATGGATTTATTTACCTTTTTAATTTCTTAAAGAATGAAATAAATATTTTTCGTAATTTTTTTAATTCTGGACTTTCATTAATACGGACAACCTAGAGCCGCAATTACTCCGGATTAACGAGGTTCCACTGTACCTATAGGTACCTACCTACATAAAACAAATGAAATTTCAATAATAACTATAATCATACTCGAATCGCTCGAAATTCAACTATTTTAATTACGTAACCCACCTAGATACACCTAAATAAATCAAATAACAAAAAAACAGCAAAAAAACAAAAAAAAACCAAACACAATTAGTGTGGAAATTCAATTTGAAATTGATATTTTCTTATTACCAACCAAATAAAAAAGGTAACACGTTAAAAATCAATTCAATTAAGGTGAAAATACAATATTTGTAAAAATTGATCACATTCGTTTCAAATGTACATAACCAAACATTGAACCCGATAAAAGATTACCAATTTATATGAAACGTTTGAAAGCTTTAGCCTATCCCATATTATATCCATAGTGAAAAATTGTCTGAGAGACTAGAAAATGTAAATAAAAAAAAAAAAAAAAAAAAGTTGAAAAAAAAAATGTAGAGAAACGAAGAAAATCTTTCTGTTTGGTTAAGAACAGTGACGGTAAAGGTAATTTTCCAGGGTGTGAATTGGCAGAAATTTATTTTCGTTTAAAAATAAACGATTGTCGGAAAATTGCAATTTGATTTAGCAATGAATTTGAAAGCAGCCAACATTTGCATAATATAATTTGAATGGGGCAAAAGCGGAAATATTTTACAAAATCATAAAATTGATTATTTATGGATCTTTTTTTTCTTTTTTTTGTGTGGACTTTTTTGGGAAAAATATGATTTATGAGTGCGGTTATGGTATGGTTTGCACGGCATAATAATTGTGAACAATTTGTATGCAATTTATGTCAATTAAATACTTAATAATAATAAATTCACATTTTAACAGCAGCGGTAACCATTCAATAATTATTTTGATTTGCGTTAATTCGGTCAATTGCAGTTATTGAATTTACATACATTTGCTATTTAAAACTATATTTTTGTTGTGGCCATCTTTAAATTTTCACATTAATTTATTCGTTTATGATGGGAATGATCTATCGTACAGTTCAATAAATAAAAGTTTTTAAGTTTGTGCTTAGAACCAGAGACATTCTTGAAAAACCTCGATCAGGAGGTCACCAACCACATCGAAGACCTATGTTTTTCGGGCCCAGTTAGCCAGTGGCGAAGCGTGAGAATTATTGACACCATTATTATGAGACTATTTTAAAAAAAAAAACTTACGTCATTTTTATACCGGAAACCGAAAAAAAATTTGGTGAGGCACCGAACGAACATCTTGGTCTTTTTTTCGGCGGTTTTTTAAAAAGTGACACAATTTTGAACTTTCTTAATATTAAGGATATGGTTCTGAAACTGAGTATTTTTATATTATTTTGGATTTGCAGCATTTTTTGCCAAATAAAATTTTTGGAAAAAGTTAACCCTTTATGGTCCATATATTTTAACATATTTTAAATTAAAAAAAAATTGAAATAAAAAATATAATGCAAAGCTAGTTAATTAGTTGCAAACTACTATTATTGTCCTTTATAGAGGGGTGTTCGTTATAAGGGGGGTGGTAGGGGGGGGGGTTGTCCGTTTAGGAAGCATACACATGCTAAAATGTGCTGTCAATTATCTATCCGGTCAGATTCATATAGATTTTTTGGTCTTAAACCAACTTTCCCCTACACACCCTTTGCCCGTATGACATCGCATTACATTACACCCTGTAAATAGATTTTAAGTAGATATACATATATATTGTTAATGTGTACGTTACATTTATTACACCTGGTGTAGCAAAAAGAATTACAAAGAATTCTATCTCTACAATATTACCATTAAAAACATACCACTTACCACCTATACACACCACCACCACCACATGTTATTATATATTGTGTTAAACTGTTAAATAATTCTTTACACTACCCCTTACGCCTAAAAGAAAATGACATAAAAATAAGCGTATACGCTCCGAATACAAATATGTACCTACGTTCTACATATTATTATAATTCAAAATTTAAATAAAAACAAAATGGAGCATAATATTTTCCAATAAAGAAAATTAATTTTGATTTTTATGACACTAATATCTCCATGTACCATATTATTATATCTACAGGTTACATGCACGAAACATATGCTCAAAAAAAAAAAAAAAGATTTATCAAATTTTAAGTGACGCTCAAATATGTATAGGTACTTGAGATGTGATAAAATATGAATATGCTAATAACACCTACCTACCCAAAAGCGTTGTGTCTTTCATCTCTTATGAATAAAATAATGCAATTTGTCAAGCCTCAATTTTATTAAGTACATACTGTGTACAAGTATAATGTGTTAATAGATAGAAATTTTCTCAATTTTTTTTTTCTTGTTTCTACCGTCAAAATGTTCTAGGGTCGGAGGGGTGGATGGTGGTGGTGGTGGTGGTGTGGCATTTGGTTGGTTATATCTAATGTAACAAAAAATACCTATCAAAGCAGTTCTAGTCTTCACACGTCACATTCACATTTCTCAAAAACTTGGTTGAGTTGAGTTGAGTTTTGAGTGTTAACGAAGAACCAGAAGTCCCTTTCAACCACCCATATTATTATACATATACATATATGGGTAGAGGTTTCTTGGTCTTTCCCTTCTATAACTTATATTGTGTGTGGATGTGTGTGTGTGTGTGTGTGTGTGCTGTATCACGTCTACATCATAAATAAATTTCAAGAACATCATCAGTTGAATTTATGATGAATTCACAATTTTTCCATTGTATTTTGATGGAAAATCATAAAACTTTGTAAAAAGTCATCGTGTTAATAATAATAGGTAGGTGTACACAACACACACACACACACATACACACACAAAAAGAGAGAGAGAGAGAGAAAGACGAAGACTTTAAGTAAACCGAAGGGAAAAAATATCACAGCAGAGATTTATCACATTTCGTTTATCACTCTTGGATTTTAAATTTGCAAAAAAATTGCCCCCTTTAGCTGTGATATTCGTGACAGAAAATATAATCATTCTGGTAGGAATTTAGATTTTGAATATTTTTTCTAATTATAATGTCAGGCTGAAGATGGAAAAAAAACGTAGCTTAATAAACCACTGTTGAACCCCAAACAGGCCAGAATTACAATTACAGATGGATGAACGAACATCGGACATGGATACACGTACATAATTCGAATTAAAAGTATGACGAGTAAAATTTTGATAAAGTTTTTTTCCTGTTTTGTTGATCGAAAATTATCATTTAGTAGGTATAATGCTCGGAGGAATTGTGGTGAAAAACTGCACGAACAGGAACATCAACCACATTAATAAATTTTCTCTTCATCAGCGGTACCGGACCAAAATCGTTTTCGCTTCACAGCTGAACAAATCGTATTTGTACATCCAAATATTTTTCTGCTATTTTGTAGACATTTGTTGAAAGTCCATATCTGACCCAATGTCTTATTTTTTACAACAAACAACTAAAATACATATTTGTACCTAAGTATTTTAATATAGTATTTATATAGCATTTTATGTATGCGTGCTCTTTCTATCTCTCTCTCTCTCTCTTTTTCGTACCAAAGTTATTTTTAGTAATTTTTTCCAGATTACTTTCAATCTATGAAATTTAATTTTCTAAAATCAACTTAATACCGAAGGCAAACATAAATTCTCGTAGGTCTTCTATATTTATCGAATTACACAGGGACAATGTGATGAAGGTATGAAACAGAAATGTTCTATTTAAACATTTCCATTCATTGTATCGTATAACTGTGGAAGCGTAAGCTATTGTCAAGAATATTTAATAAAGCTAGCTTACTGATATTTTACTTTCATCGAGTCATGCTTACCGTAAGGATTATTGTATTATGAGTAACTTCTGCAATAAGCTAAGCTGCCCAGAAGAGGAGACGTTCATAATTAATTGCAGCATAATGTATAATCTCTTGGTCAATCTAATTTTACTAGCTTCATAAAAGCTTAATGAAAAATAGAGCTGAAAATATAAATTATGTGTACAGCACCATAATATCGTTGGCGAATCTCTCCGGGATAAATACCAACTGACAGAAAAAAACAAGTATAAAAGATGGTAAACAACGATAATTTTTTTTTTTTAGGGATGTTTTAAAATTGCCCATTTGATTATGAAAATGATTTTTTTTTATAAAATATATTTATGGAGTTGTAAAGAACAAAAATGTTTTCAGTGAAAATTCAAAAATATAAGAAATATTAAAAAGATTATAAATGTGGAGGTAGAGGCATGCCTTCCTCTATAGGTACTTACATATACTACCATATGCCTATACCTACACCTCAGGCACGAAGCGTTAATTTTTAGTAGACGGAAGCAGTTACATTTTACATATTAGAGTCTATCTGACCATCTATTTTAAGCAACAATATAGGACCTGATCAGATCCCATTCCATTCCATACAGATAAGCGGAAGAGTGAATATTTAAGATTTGGTGTAGTTGCACTCCTTCCGTTACATGTTACCAGAATTCGTGGCTGCTACACCTCTATTTAATATATTTTTTAAATTTTTTCTTAATAATTTTTTTTTATTTTAGCTCCTTGCAATGGCTATGTTTGTTAATCATCTTCTAGGTAAGTAGATTTAGACGAAAAAATGTATTAAACAACACAATTCTTAAAATATATGTCGGTTGTCATTATTTATGTTCAGGAGGTATCGGTGGTGGGGGGAGGGGAGAGTAATTATGTATATTAGGGCAACTATGGAATCAAACCACATGTCAGGGGTTTAAGACTTTTTTATACGCCCCCCCTTAAAAAGATAATTTCAATCTTGCGCCCCCTTAAAAAAATGTGTTCATGCATGTAAAATAATAAGTACAATTGAATTTAATGATTCTATCTATAAATAGAACAATAAAGTATACAAAGCCAATTACTAGATGGCCGTAAATCGACGTTGAGAGATATTCTTCCATAGCGGACAATAAAAAATAATCTGGAGCAGAGTAAACAATAAAAAAGGTTTTCTGATCCAGTCATATTTATGTTTAACGTCAAAATCGGCAGAAAAGTATTTTTCAAAATTTTCCTCGAGCGCCGATAAATCGCCCCAAATTATATTTTTCAATAAAATAAACACGCAGGTACCTATACATAGAAACACATATCTTGTGCCATTTTCGGTTTTCCATAGTGATAATTTCTTAGTGAATGGTGTAGATATAGTTAAATGAATGACCCTTGTAAGTGACCTTGTAATGATATTATTTTCAAATTATTTTTACCCATAACTACTTATATAAAATGTTTTTAATACCGCGCCCCCCAGTAAAATTCTCGCGCCCCCCTTTTGGATCTCGCCTCCACTGTAAGAACCCCTGCCATATGCAAATGATTGAAATGACAAGTAATTTATCTACCTCTGCTTCTTCTTTATATTATGATCTTTCCTTTCTACTTATTTCAAAATTTAAAGTTTTTTCGTTAAAATTCACCAAAGTCCTTTTTTTTAAAAAAAAAAAAAAAAAACTACAGAAAATAACAAAAGAAAATATTACTCGATCATAAACTTCAATTGAAGTGTACTCTACATTATACTTAAAGATACAATATTATGGTATACTTGTACTGATTCAACAAAGCATCAAACTTTTCCACTTGATTCTTTAATATTTTCTGGGAAAAAAAAATTCTTTTCTCTCCTTTAATTTTCCTAAGATAATAATTTTGTATGTTGGAGTTTTTTTTTTTTATATACAAAAGGATTTGTGTGTGGTTGTGTGTGTACATGTGTTTGTGTATACTGTATATACGCATAGGAGGTAGTTCAATATTCTATGTGATTGAGGAGAGCATGCCACACATAACATAAATAAAAAATCATTCAATTTAAGAATTTTGGCTACACAAGCAGATTTTCGTTTGGATTTTCTCAATATTTATTCATATTTGATTTTCTAGCATTGACTGCTCAACTCCTCAATGTATACTATATGTATTATATGTGAAATAGGATTTTCCTATAGATCAGCGATTTTTTCTTATTGAATTTTAGATAATAATATCTTTGGGATGTCAAAATGTACCCATAGATAGATAGATATATGTATGTATGTACAAGTATGAATGTAAATGTGTTAAATGATGATGGTATCGGTGTTTTTACACTTAGTTTGAGTGATTGACATAAGAAATGTTTTTTTTCTTTTTTTATTTTACTTCTGGTAAAAGTTCATGTACAGGGTGACACATTACTATTTAATGGGTGACAATGGTTTTTGGATAGAGTAAGAAGTAAGCAAATAAATTTTTAAAATACTTAAAAAAAAACTAGTGCTTTCTTCACACGCAACATTCTTGTTTTTAAAATCTGTTTCTAAAATTTTATATCAGTGGCGTTCCGTAAATGAAATTAGATGATGAGCCACATTTGTGAATTTTGAGAGAATTTTTTTCTTATTAAACTCATTAAAGAAAGCACATATGTACATATATTAAGTAGATCAAGGAACTTGTTCATCAATGTGGATTTTACCTATTGCTGACTCTCGTTAAGAGTCAAATATATGTTTAAAGATTTATATGAGACATACTTCATTAAATGTTTCGCTACTGACATATATATATTTTGGAGTAAGTTGTCGATATAGGATTGAACAAATATGTCATCTGTCACTTGTCATTTGTCATACATTTAGTAGTTATTTTGAAAAAGACTCATTTATTGGTCTAATTCCTGTTTATTTGGTCAAATAGTGAGTAGGGTATATTTTGCATGGTAAAAATATTACGAATAGGAGATTCCCTATCACTCTAGCATACTTCCTATTTGTATAAACGCAATAATAAGAAAATTCTAACATTTTTGAACAAACCAAGACATAATGATGATTACAAACTCAGTATACAATAAATTTAGTTCGAATTAGGTACCAATCACAAATCCGTTTTTTTATAAATTTTAAGTACCTACCTACTAATTAAAATACGAAAATATTGCTAATTCGGCATTGTTTCTCTCTAAATTAAATAATAAAAAAAGGCTTTTTTGAAGAAAAAAAAACATTTTAAAAGCTTTGCGACGAATTACTAAAGCCTACCATTACCAATAATGATTTTTCGACCATTATTAATTTAACACCCTGTATATAGACTATGACTATATAGGGTTTAGAAGTAAGATAGAGTACAATTTGTCATTTTCTTCGAAATTGGTTTTTGAAATATACGTCATATGGATAGATAATATACTTAGTTTATATTATGATGGCATACTTTTATACCCGGGTGCTGAGCTGATGAATCCAAACAAAATATACGACATGGATTTAAAGAACATAATTTGGCAGAGTGAAAATATTTAGATATTTACAATAAAAGTTCCCTTTGCTTTTATGTTAAATTAAATTTGTTTGAAAACAACCTTTTCCATTTGATCAATTTGCATGTCATTAATTTAATTAATTTTATACATATACGAATATAATATATGTCGTATGACTTGTAATAACGTACAGTAGGTAAGTAAATTAGATACCTACATATGATATAATGCAAATATATATTACATATGTATCTACCTACCTACTTACTTTGTGTAAATTTTTTTTTATAAAAGAGTCCTTACCTCCTAACATCGTACACAGATCCAGAATTAAAATCTTACGTTTCAAAGTTAAAACGAATACCTATCCATACTCATATTCATACCTTAACCTAAGGTATTAATATATATATATAGGTAGTTATATAGGTAGTTATAGGTAGGTACTGAGACTGAAAACATTATGTGTAATTTGTTTTTTCAATTAAGCGGAAAAAAGGAGAAAAATGATATGTCAATTACCTGTACCTGTACGTACCTATAGGTGTTACCAAAGTAGAACTATATTGATCATGTATGTGATGAGTTTATGTGTAATAAATGTATATAACACTTACAAAAGTATACATACATATATATAGTGATTTTATAGTACACTAATTTTACGCATCAAAATCAGTGATACTTTTTTTTGCTCGCTTCGTTCGAATATGTATACTTGATACATAGACTTAGTTGAACTATCAATTTTAACACTTTTCTTAGTTAATTTCATTTAAACTGAATAACCATCATATTGACCAGCTCTACCTTAATTTATATAATTTAAAGTTCCAAATTATTCTTTAAATTTTAACAACTTCTAAAATTAACTCCACTAAATTTTGATTTTGACTGTCAATATTTTCCAATTTTATTTATTGATTTTAATTTGCTTCTGAAGTGACAGGCTCAGTACATATAGTGGTTGCCTTTGGAGTGGGAGATCCCGGGTTCAAATCCGACTGGAGTGAAACACGAAAATGTTTTTCTTTGGTATGTTGAGATAAATCTAAAGACGGGTGGTTGGATGGCACTTAAAAACCGTCTAAATAAATATCTCAAGAATCTCAAGAATGTAAGTTTTCATAAAGAAAACACCTCAAGTGCTGATTTTTCACAAAAAGAGATTGCCATATCAATTAAAGATAAATATAAACATGAGGTACACTAAGTACAGTAAAACGTGGAATAGCTGTGGACCGAAAAAAGTGGTCTATGGTAAAGTTGCATTAAGGCGCCGCCACCTAACATAACCATGAAAATCATTTAAAGTTCTAAAACTTAGTAGATGATGACATCTTTATTCCACTATTTAATGAAAACTATTTATTTTAACATTTCAATAATAATGTGGAATTTATTTCGGGATTAAAAATTTAAAAAGTTTGTTCTTCCTTGATACAATTCCTATTACCAATAGTAATTTATCCAACAAAATTCGCATGTTGAAAAATTCATAATTTGAAAAACACCTCACACAACACCTAATATGTAAATAAATTCAAAAATTGACCACAACTTTAAATTTTGCTTCCGCACACTAAGAAAATCATTTTCATGCTACTTTGGTGTTATAAATTGGCAATATTTCCCTTCGAACCCCATCCATAAGCATTTGTTTTAGGAAAAACATGTTTTTTCGTATTTTCTAAAATTTAAATAACAAAATTTTGAAAAAAAAAACTATAATTACAAAAAAGCTTTTATTTTTTACGTCACAATAATATGGGAGTTATTATTTTTGGCCATTTATCCCCATAAAATTAACTAATGTAATGGCAGCCTTTTTTTATTTACTTTGCTTAGTCTTTGGGAAACCTAATATATTGAAAAATTAAAGTTTTAAAGTTTATTGTATTTATAAACAAAAAAAATATTCTCAAATAAATTCGAATATATGTATACGTATGTGCATACTTTCAATCATGTGCGTGTGTGTGTGTGTGTGTGAAATCATTTTCAAGGTTCATTGAGTAGAAGAACTTTTATTGTTTTCAATGTTTGTTAATTCAAAAAAAAAAAAGAAAAAAAATCCAACAAAATACACAGATGCTGGGGTACCCCAATGAATAATTGACAAAAAACCATTCAACCCAATCGAAGGGATAAAATATTCGCCACTGTTATATGTAAAGCCTTTTCAAAAGGAACCAATTTTTGTTCAGAGATTTTCTGAATTGATTTTGTCTAATTCTACATAAGTGAAGCTTTTAGTTTAATTTTAATTTATTAAATTTATTTACAATGTTTTTCATATAAAAAAAAAAAAAAAAAAAAAAAGTTGCTCCCATATATAAATGCAAGTAAAATGAGGAGGAAAAAAGTTTTCAACCTTTATAAATAGCAATTTAAAATTCCCACAATATAATAAAATATAAAAGTTTCAAGAGGTTATCCTAATAAGTCTTACGAAGCCAAGTTCTCAATATCCTAATTAGACTTTTATATGAATAAACGAGAAGGGTTGACAACACTTCAAACAAAACGGAGGCAAAAACGAAAAAATAAACGAAAAAGGAAAAGTTTTTCTTCGTATAGTTACGTGATTTGAATGCGAGAGCCTATTCTCCGGAAAAACTTATTTTTCCTATAATGTGATTTGGTATATTGGGTTTCCTTCCAACTTTATTTGCTATAAAAGAATAAAAGCTCTCTATACTACATATATGTATGTATGTATGTATGTATATCTTTGTATATTGTATATATATATATATATTTGGTGGTGCATGCGTGCGGCTAGTCAATGTTAGCGGCAGCAGCGGGTCGGATATTGGGTATATTGTCATAAATCTGATTCAGTCAGGATATATTTAGGTATTTCAAAGTTCAGGCTAATAATAATATGTATCATCCCTTTAGCTTCGGCAGAGAGTATGAGATGAGAATGGGATAAAAGAAAGAAAGAAGAAAAAAAAAACACCAACCCACTTGTATACTATCCATCTATCTATCTACATATATATGTATGTATGTATCTATCTATCTGTATATATAATATAATGTAAATATATTTTATATTTCTTACGTGAACCTTTTTACATCAATTTCGCATATAAAACAATTTTCCAAGTATTTGGTAAACCCTAAAGTTGTTTTCTACATACAATTTTATGTTGAAGGGGGTAGTTATTGTACGTGAGAAAATAAGAAAGATTGTTTGTGAATATATGAAAAAGGAACATTTTTACCAGAAAGGTGAGATATGGAGGACATTCAGTACATCTGCTGTTTTTGGGTGTTAAAATAGAAGCTCAATGTTAGATTTATCTAGAATATTTCTCGCATACAAGTGTTGTAAACAGGTTTTTTTTTTTTTTAAATGAAACAATAAATAATGAGAAAAAGGATAATTTTTGATATCACATTTTTTTTTTTTTTTGGAAAATTCACAGTTGGAATAAGGGAGTACATATATTGTCGCCTGTTTTGTTTATTATACACATCAGTGACGTAGCGTGGATTTTATTTTTGCTATATGCAAAGTATATCTGAAATTCTTATTAAGTATACATAATTGCGTTAATTGTTCAAATATTTTAAGAAAGATAAATCTTATTTTAACCAATAATATACGGAGTGGGGGATTTTAGGTCCCCCAAAATTAATAATAGTTTTTTGTATGAAATAATGTTTTTTTTTCGTTCTTTTTTATTGAATTCCTCAAAAATATGAAATTAATTAATTAATCTTATTTTAAATTACTAACACTACTAAAAATAATAATAACTAAATAATAAACTTTTTGCGTGGAGGACCCTAGTTATCCAACTCCATATTTTATGTTTCAAAAATAGGCTCCGTATTTTAAAGATTAAATAAAATTTTATTTCCAATCAATATTTTTACTGTAGAAACTTTTTTCCCTTTTCTAACAAAATATCGAGAAAATCATCAAAATATCCAACTCAAAACTGGGTTTTGCCAGTTTTTTTATACACGACACCAAGTTTGAATAAAAAAAATTAAACTTAGCTCCCACGTAATAACACAAATCACATATTTGGTCAAAAAAGTGGATGAGATTTTAAGGATACCAGATTCCCTTCCAAAAATGTACCTCTACCTATTGACCAACTAAAAACCAACTGTAGATTCTCTATATTTGGGTCAAAATATAAAAATGGTGGCTTGAACTAATAGATTCATATAAATAATAAAAGCCGTGGAGGAGAAAAATAAATGGCAAAGATAGGGCAAAGAAAATTACAAGCTTTTGTCTCACTTACTCATCTCCGTAATTATGTAATGGGAATTGACCTCAATGCCGTCTATATACGGTACGCTACTGAATAATTTCAGATTATAGTTAATTTAAGTGGTGGATGTATTCTAATCAATAACTTCGATTCGTTACAAACAGCATATCGATGGTTATTTATCTTTAAAGGCTCTAATCCTAATTTTTCAAATTTTTCAAGAGAGAGAAAAAACTAAATATTTTTACACAGAATTTCAACACTATAGGGGTCTTTTAAAAAGCGGGGAAAAGCCACATTTTTTTTGTTGAAATTTAGTAAAATAGTGTAAAATATTCCAATTCACCAGATTTCATTAAAAAAAACCACTTTTAAAAAAATTGATGTTAGAGCCTTTTGAAAAATTACTTTTTAATGATACTCTACTGCAAAAACCAAGCGTCACAACTCACAGACACTGTGCAATTATTTCTGTGTATACTTACTAGAAAAAAAAATTAATAAATTATGGAAACTCCAGTAAATGCAGTGTTGTATGCATTTCTTTAGCCTTAGATTTATATTTCCTTTGTTTGGTTTCTTTTTTTTTCTCATTCGACTGGTTTTATGTTTTCCAGAATACACAAAGAAGGGAAAAAAAATGAAAATTATTTCCACTTCTACATTTCTATTCAATAGCGCCGCACCTGTACAACATTTCGTAATTTACCTCTCGTGCCATGTGGGCTTCCAGAACAACAATCGCAATAAATTTTTCGATGCCAAATAGAAAAATAGAAACCAAAAAATTGTCGGATACGGAAATAGTATTGGTACTTTAAAATATATAATTCAAATAGAGAAAATTGTCCCTTTAATCGAATTAAATAAATTGCTTTAAACTAGTACCAAATACTTACAGTTTGTTTTCATATGTAGTAAAACGATAAAGTTGCTATATTTACGACGATTCGATGGCTGTTAGGATTATTACTATATTATTATTATTATTTTATCGAAATGTACATAACGCTCATGGTACTTATGGCATTTTTCAAAATTATTACGTTTTAGTTATTTACTAAGTAGCCTACATTATCGATGTTATTTAAGTATTTATTTTATTAGACCATCTCCCGTAATTGCAGTAGGTACTAACTTTTCCATCCTCTAGGATACTATGGGTCTGGTTTTTTTTTTGCCATTCATTCCATTTTAGAGTAAATCTGAAGCCTTCTACTTTGATCTTTGACGCCATTTGGTTGATCGGTAAAATGGCGACCACATATACCTGAAACTTTTTCAAGAATTTGACAGTGTTGCCATAACACTGATTTATAATTGTAGATTTTTTTATATTATTTCGAAACTATAGCACAACATTTAGTTAACTTTACACTTGTTTAAGTCTATGGAATTAATTCAAAACTGTTTCGTCTTTAACAACAGCAACATAAACTTTACATTTTCTGGTATTTCTGAGTACAATCTGGCATTGTAAATTCTATGCTAATTTCTAGGCCACAAGAAAGAGTTATTGCAGTATGTAACTATAATTAATTGTATATCAACCCAGAGATAATAATAATCGAAATAGACAATCAAGTATATGTATAACAAACAAAACACATAAAATAATTGTCGTAGTTGAAGTTAGTTAGTTAGTTAGTTAGTTAGTTGTGCATAATACCACAATGTCTGCAGTCTTCTCTCGGAAAAAAAGACTTACGTTATTCAAATAAAAGATCCCGGTTCTTGTATTCGAAAAAAAACTAAACAAATGTGACTATTCCACATAAAAATTTTGAAGCCATCTTTTATGAATTTTTTTACCACATATTGACCATATGTTTACAACATATTTAGTCGAACATTATATTATTATTATACGGTGAAATATCAAGACTTAGGCTTTCAACTCTAAATTTTTTTTTCATTTTAAAAAATTATAACATAGGTCTTTTTTACGAGGGAAGGCTTGTAGTAGTTTTGATTTCAAGGAATTATTACAACATAAATAAATTCCTCATTGACCTTCTTGACTTTACCATATACATACTACTTAAGTATGTAGCTGCTTATTATTACATATGGGTTAACTTGCAAGCACACACACCAAAGCTTATTAAATTAACCTTTTGATATATGTACAAGTACATACATATGTACCTCTAGTGCAGTTATTATTACCAAACCCAGAATAAGACTGAAAATAAGAAACGCTTAACGTTTAGAGAATTTTCTTTGAATATTTTTATTAATTAGCAACTATTAAGAATAAGTAAACCTTCCGAACCATCATCGGATCTATTATTATTATTATTATTATATAGAGTTGTTAATGATATACTTAGGGCCAATAATAATGATTCAATGGGGAATCAAAGAAAGTCGATCTTCAAAAAAAAAAAAAAACATTTCAAATTTACGATATCTCGTTATCGTGAAATTTATGTGAATTAAGGGGCGACATTTGCAGATTTATGTTTTCTTTTACTTAGATTTTGTTTCACCAAATAACTTCTCGACACAAAAAAAAAAAAACAAAAATTTCCTTTGCTACCCAAAAGAACGTTATTAAACTGGTATATATTAGTATTATTTAAGTATAAGAAAGTAGGTACGTTATAAGTATACGAACACTTAACACAAATTTATGTACATACATACGACTTATATGTATCACTAATAATCAGATAGAAACAGTTGGATGACAACCAAAGTATTTATCATAAACATTATTTAACATTTTGGAGTTGGTGTCGAATGTTTTCTGAGTTTAATGAGTTTTATGAAGGGGGTGGGAGTGTTTTTTATCTGCTACACTTGAGCGTTATATATTAAATGAAACGAACGTTAATAGGCGACGTTCTGTTGATGTTTTTCGACTGGTATTTTTCAGAGGTGATGTAATTTGATAGATTTTATGGTTACAAAATAAATTATGTGTAAGGAACAATACCAAAAAAAAAAAAAAGTGGTATACATATTGATATATCTTAGGAAAAATATCGCAATTCCTTTGAAATGTGTAACATATAGACTATGATGTGTCCTGAGCTAATAGTTCCCAGTAGTTGTTGAGAAATTTAACAGTTTTCTAATAATAGTGTGAAATTGTTCGGATTGCAATCGTCAATGTGAAAAGCTTAGTCGGGTTGAATTTGATACATTTTCGACATCTGTAACAATTCCGTAACAAATGTAATAAATGAAACAAATTTTAGAGAAAAGTGTCAATTTCAATGCGATTCGTAGGTAATTACATTTGTCTACCCCGAATGTATAAAAAATATAGAGACCTACATTAGACAGGATTCTACATAAAACCAGATTACACAGTAGATAATTATGCCACTCAACAAATTGAAAGAAAAATCACCGAAAAACCAGGTTTCCATTTAAATGACACTACTTATGCGACCTTACAACTTAATGTTATGCCATATCTATTCAGAATTAAGCACTAAAATATATATAACATTGCCATTAAGATATTTTATTTACGTCTAGATGTGTATCCAATTATTGCTGACTGCTCATTACTCCTCTGCGTAACATAAGTAATTAAATGTAAATGTAACAGCTAGTTTTATTCGATTTAATGTTGGGAAATGTATGTTACATAAAATGAATCTCAAGAACATAATGTTCTATTCAGTAGAACGGAAGAGGAATTAATGTTTTTTAAATGAAGGACAATACATATGTGGGTTGCGCGCGCTTTCTCTTGAAAAGAGTAATTGAGACGTACCCATATAATATTTACTACATGTATAGTATATGTAGGAAAAGGTGATGTACGTACGTACATACATATGTATCTATATACTATAATTAAATTCAATGTGTTATCAATTTATTATCATCATCTCTATTAGCAGTGTGCATTCATTCACATTGAAACACCAATATAATGAACATCGATTTTTCTTTATAGTGTTACACCGATAAAATCATATTATAAGCGGAAAGAGAGAAGAAAAGTCCTGTGGTCAAGGTTCACAATCACAATACTACTATCATTCATCGTATAAACACTAAGACGTAAAGAGATTCAATCTTAACTTCATCGCCTAGGGTTTGTAATCAAAACACTGTTAGAGACAATCTTGTCAATTGTCGTATATACAATACGGCGATATTCATTCAATTCGATGTTGCCGAGGCTACTTGACACAGATAATATTTTGTTCAAGATTTTATTCGTTGAGTATATTAAAATAACATTATTCAGGATAACACATCAATCTCAAACAAAACAAGATATTTGATCTCTCTTTACTACCTACCAGGGGATATTTTTTCTGGTCTAGTATACGAAAATAGCTTTTTGGACAATATATATGTAGGTATCTATATATAGTTTGTTTATAGTATAAGGCTGGATATACTTAGCAATAATATTAAATTCTTAAAGCTTTTTCATGATAAAAATTAATTATTGGCAACAACAAAATATTCTCTGATGTATTATTAAAGTTATTGGGCGATTCCATAGCAATAAGTTGTCAACGATGATGATACCTATGCCCTTGCAAGAATTTACCATTTCATTTCTCTGCACATCCGCCAAAGGAGCGGAAGGAGATATGATGACTAACCTGCATTATCAATTTCATAAAATTTTAAGCTTCACTTAGCCAACCTTTAAACCAAAAAACCTAATAAAATAAAATTTTCTCTGAATTTTTCTAATGAGATTATTTGAAATCTTATAGGATTCTATGGGTGGCAGATTGAGAAACCAAACAATTCAAACCATTTTTGATTCGATTTAATGAGGAAAAGTGTATCTAAAACAATGACATCACTAACATAAATATCTTCTACATGCCGGTCCTGAGGGTTATGAAGGTCGACTTGGCATCCATTTTGTAGAATTGTTTTTATCAATTTTAAAATATTTATGTTTAATATTATGGAATATGTAACTATTTGTTATCTTGAATGCAATGTACAAAAAAAAAGATATTTGATCCGTTTATTGATGGCTCTAAATACATTTCCTGTTTCAATAGCAAGAAATAGGCCACTTAATCTTTTGATTGATTGATAAAATTAAGAAGAAACAAATATGCGTTGTGTATATTGCTTAAAATATATCAATACGAAATATATATAATTTTTGTTTTTTGTTTTTTAGTGTTTCCCAAGTAGTGTTCGGCGGAACTCTAGGATTCTGCAAAGTATAGCCACTCAAAAAAGACAATAATTAAATTATAAAATAATACTTTTGATTCAAGAAAAAAAAAACCTAAACTTTTGAACTCTAATTGGGACTTTTTGCTTGTCTAATCTTATTATTTCGTAAATTTATAAATTTAAAATTAATTTTGTTACGTAAAATAAAAACTTGCTTCGCTCTCAATTCTTGTCCCAAATACTTTTCAAAAAAAAATTTGAAGGCGAATTTTACAGAAAAGGGCATAAAAAAGTTCCGTGTAAATATTTAATTAGGAAACGCTGCTATACATTTATACGGGCATGAATATAAATTTCATATGTACAGTGGTGTGCAAAAAAATAAGTGTAAAGCATATTTTGTATGAAAAAGTCGAAATTCATGTAATTTCTTCTTCTTGTTGGGATTGATATCTGAGAAATCTATGAATTCTTTATTTTTAAATGCTAATATTTTCTGAAAGTATGGAATGCTATGAAATGTCGCATTAAAACCATAAATGAAAGGAATCTATTACTTCATAGCTATAAATCACATTCCAAAGTGAAACAAATAAGTCACATATTTAGTTTATGGTTTTAATGAGGCACTTAATATTTTGCTCAATACAGTGGTTGGCTTCCCAAATTTTGCAACTGTCCTTATTTGCAGTCTCAGATATTAATCCATAGATTTCTCAGATATTAATCCCAACAAGTAGGAGAAATTATATGAATTTCGACTTTTTCATACAAAATATGCCTTACACTTATTTTTTTGCACACCACTGTATGTATAATTATATATAAATGTATATGTACGGAAACTAATGAAAAACAGCCTATGCTATAGAAATTTATTTCTCTTATACTTACATAAATATATTATGTATGTCTGTATGTATGTTCGTATATATCAAATTCAGTTGAGCGATCTAAAGAAAAACTAATATGCAGCCCCCTATTTATGAAATCATGCCAAAAATGCTAAAAAAGATAATCCAAAATAGAATTACTTTCATTTCCTTTGTCATTTTTCTTATTGCGTCAAGTTTTACTGTCAATTTTGTGGTTGATTATTTAGAAGAGAAAATTAAACTTTTATTGAGAATCATGCAGTGCATATTAATTTATTTGTCCTATATATTGAAGAGAAAGTCTATTAGTATTTACTACAGACTTGTGCTCAATAGTAAAAATAACTAATATCTCTCTAAAATATAAATAAGAGAGTGAATAAATTAATATTAATAGGATAAGTTGTTCTACATATTATACACTGTAAAATTAAATTTCAAATTTTGTTCATAACATCCGCCGGAAGTGAATTTCTGCGGATAAGCCATTGCAACAGCAGAGACAAATGATATAGTATTAAGGAACAAGTAAATCGGTTACAAAATGAGGTCAAACTTGTCCTATACAATTTAAACAGTGTGCGACTACTGATTGAAGTTTAGTTAGTTTAGAGCCTTAGGGCGCCCGAAATTCCTTAGGCCTCTATAGATTGGTCCCATTAGACATCCCTCTTGATACATTTATCTCAATTTCACATGAAAAATTCTTTTTTTGTGGAACAAAGCAGCACTTGAGGTGTTCTTTTTACGGAAACCTTTCAAATGCTCGCAATTTCAACGCTATTTTTAAGCATTGCCATTTTTTAAAGGATAATGTCACTATTTAGACTGTTTTTAAGTTCAATTCAACCACTCGGCCTCAGATTCAAATCAGCATACCAGAGAAAAACACACTTCATGTTTTATTCGCAGTCGGTCTAAAAACGGGAACCTCCCGCACCAAAGGCAACCATTCAATGTATTGAGCCATTTGGTCGGTTTACTACTAATTGAAAGTCTTATAGAAAAACTTAATTAGTTAGTAACTCATGTTGACATTTTCTCTAGACACCGATAAACGGAAACTTTCGAATATCGTTCAAGACAATGGATTTTTTTTTCTTATATTCACTTTTATTATCGAATCCTTTAAAAATAACTGCAGAAAGCTACGCACCGCATAAATTTTAAAAATAATCTAACGGAGCATAACAAATTTTTTGTCGTCGACATAATTTTTGAAAAATATTTATTGACAGAATAATGTTACTTATTGGGTATGCTGATGATGGGTATGCATAAAATGTAGGCACCTAAGCAACAACCACCGTTTGACTCCGCAGAGAAATCGAGGAAAAATGGCTATCGATTTATTATTCTCTAAAAGTAAAGGTTAAAGTAAGATGGTGAATATTAAAAAATTGAATTACATTATGTTGGTTCAAAATTACCATTTCAGACTGTTTTTTTGTTTTTTTTGTTTTTTTTTTTTCTGTACATGTTTCCCAACGTATAGAAAGTACGTTATTTTATTCATGTGTAACATGGTTTTTATGCGTCACGTAATCGAGTTTCTAAAACCAGCCTTTTCAATATTATGTTCTATTACCGGAGACCCATTTCACGGCACGGGGCGTTTCGCGAGAGAGGGCTGATGTGGTAATGTTGTTATTTTGAAGTAATTAACATGTTGGAAGTTAGGCAGTGGAAATAATAACCATTTTATGGTTACATGTATTTGATGTGCATACTTTCATATTCCTTTTATTTAGGGTTGATTTTTTGTCATCTCAAACGTATACTTATGAAGGGAGTTCCCCCACTTTAACATATATACGTACCTACAAACATTTTTTTTTTTTTTTTATTTACAAACCAAATTTATTTTAGTCATCGCAATTAAATTTACAGTGTGATTAGCATAAAATTTCTGATATTATCATAATCATATTATTATTTGACCTTATTTTCAACATTACGTTGCTTTTATGACAAACTTTTCTATAAATAGTTAAGGGAACACCACTAACAAAATAAATATTTCTCTAATAGACTAAAAGACGCTCATGTAATGTAGGTATAGTTAGGGAACTAGATTTAATGTAATTTTCATGAATTGTTTCCCAAAGAGATTTTATCATTAAAAACGTTTTCCTTTGCATATGGATAGGGTAGAAAGTAAGTAGAACCCAATTTCTGGTATAGTTATTGTGGACATAATGACCTTACCAATAATTATACTAGAGGGCTAGTTATATATACATCAGTGACGTCGCGTGAAAATTTGTGATAGGGATTCATTAACCGACACAAAATACAAATACTTACCACGCGCACAACTCCTTACCAAACAAACAATTTCATATATTCAACCAATGGAATTG
>JANSTT010011113.1:0-24281 GCA_026745375.1 Platyura marginata | reverse complement strand
CACCCCCCCACACTCTCCCCCACCCCCCTTCCACTTCTACCCAATTTTTGAAAAATAAAAGTGAAAACAAAGCTTCAACTTATTTCTTTAGTGTGTGGAAAACAAAATCGAGGATATGTATTACACAATGTCAAATATTATGAAAGTTATCAGCTAAAGATATTTTTAGCATTAACAATCTTTCAATGTCTGTGGGTCAGGCAATATTACATCTTTAAAGGTCAGGTACCATGATTAAGAAATTGCAATAAAAGTAGAAAAACTAAAGTCAATCTAATTAGTTAATTTTAGAAAATTAGACGAAAATGTTGGGATTATTTTTGAGAAGTTTTATCGTACTCTGCTTATTGTTAATCAGATACTCTGACTGTGACGAAATAGGTATAGGTAAAAGTGATAAAATGTGAAATAATTTATTTAACGAGTTAAATTTCAGTTAATGGATGCCAACTGAATATAGAGAGACTATCATTTTTTCCTCCACTTGTTTTATCACAAAATGGACTACTGAAGACTACTAAAATGATTGCAGTAGGTTTCCAAGATTTTGAAGTTATTGAACTTAGTGCGGGTGAAAATGTTGTACTTTCTTGCAGTCCAAATGTTCTAAAAAGCTATCCAACAAAAAAGTCGATTGTCGCTACTTGCAAGCAAGGAACTATTTTATGTATGTATTGTATTTTGAGTAATTTTATTATGTATTATGTATATTTATGTAATATGTATATAGACAAGTTTGTACAGTAACGTAGCGTGGATTTTATTTTGACCCTCGGAAATTCATACTTAAATTCACATAATTCCAATAATTATGAAAATATTTTTATAAAGATACCTACTCACTTTTAAAGTAAAATTTTATTTTCAATCTTTTTAGCCTAATAAATTTTATTTTTTTTTTGTTTTCTATAGAAAATATCGAGAAAATCATCAAAATATGTAACCTATTAACTGGGCATTCTACATTCCTATTTTTCTAAGAATTTAACATTCGTAGAAAAATAGGGTTGCATTGATAATATTCTTGATATTTTAAAAGAAAAATGAAAAAAAAAATAACTAAGGCAAAAAAGATATTTCAACAACTAACGGAGTTATGCGTATTTTAGAGTTAGGTAATTTGTATAAGCAAAAATAAAATTCACGCTACGTCACTGAGTTTTAATCTTTACTAGTCTATTATATAAATATTCAAAAATTATACAAAATTGCAAATGAATTAAGTAAAATCATAATGAATTGTATGTAATATGGATTTATGAATTTAACAAAATTTTTTAGTAATTAACGGTGAAGAAAAAGACTATTTAAAGGATCTGTCATGTACCGAAAGTGGACCAATCGAACAGATTATTACACCTGTTGAGGGATGCGCCAGTGATTTAATTTCTATTGAGTATGGCTTTACAAATCCAATAACTCAGAAGTCGTATATTCTTGGCGAAGCATGCTACTCAGAAAAGGAAGGCCGTACCATATTTGCGCATACCACTATTCAAGAAAATTTCAAAAATGAAAATATCGATAAAATTGTCCTTCGAATTGAAGACGAAAACCATTTCCAAGTAAAACGACCATCAACTAGCTATGCGCAGGAATTTTCGAAAGTTGTTAACCGAGCGATGTACCAACGTTTAAGTTCATTACTAGATAAACCCGAAATACCTACATTGTACAAAAATTACTATATTAGACAAAATCTTTTAATGAATGAACAATTTCACTCTGTATTACAATTTGGTTGGAATTCTGTTTTAATGATGGGAGATGTAACAGACCAATTAATTGACATGATCCAATTCAATTTCAACACAGACAAAAAGATTGATTACTACACAGGATCACATGGAGTATTGACGAAATCTAATAAGAATGGAAAAGATGTTCCATTTTATCTGCGGGAGGACAATAGATTTCCTGTTGCGGAATATTTGTGGATTCTCATCAAAATAGAGAATAAAGCCATTGTTATTGCTATGCGAAATGATTATGAAACAAAATCAACATCACAGCAATTGTGCAAGAGTAAATGTGGCGAAGTAAAAACTATTTTCATAAATGATTTTACAGCAGAGGCTATAGAAAATGGTAAAATTTTGTGTTGTGAATATGATGATTTTAGGCAAAATGTACGAGAAATGCCAACACTTGAAGGATCTTACGAGTTTCTTTCTAATAAATATGTATAGAAATTGTATTGCTTGAATAAATTTTTGTCGAAATAAAAGTTCTTCTCCTTCCTTTTTCTAGACTTAGGACCTGTTTCTATTTGCTCATAGGCTACGTCTGTTGGCGTGGTTTCTTCGTTATTTTGGGAGGCTGATGTTTAATATTCATGCGCCTTTTTTAGCCTGGCCTTCTCTTTATAGCTGGCTTATTCACCATGCTTACTTTTGCCAATCGGTCAGAATACATTTTGTTAACATAATCCCTTCATTCCCGCCGTCTTGAACGAGTCCATCGTATACTATGTCTTGTACGTCACATTTGCGCCTGATGTCGGTACTACATTTTTTTATCTCTACATGTATAACCGCGTAAATATCCAGATATCGCAGCAGCTTTTCCGCCTTGAATACGTACCACTCCTACGCCAGTTGAGTGTAATCGGTCTTGTTCTCATTGTTAACTCTGAATTTGTTCTCATAGATAATGCTGTTAGATCAGCACTAAATGATTCTAGTTGAATGTCATTGAAAGAATTCCCCGAAAGAAATTACTTTTGTCAAACAAAAATCTTATGAATCGTTAATGATCTGCTAAGCTTCATCAATATAAAATATAAAAAGACAAAGTTTCAAACCCGTATCATTAATATTAAGAATGTTTAAAAATTGAGTCACTTTTTAAAAAACGGTCAAAATTGCACAATTTTTTTTTTCCATTTTATTCCACAAAAATGATGTCAATTTTTTTTTAAATAACCCCACAATGATGCAAACAATAATTTTCACAAGCCGTCATTATTGCCTACTTACAAATAAGTATAGATAAATGGGCGAGTTCAACGAGTTATTTATGAAAGAATTTATGAAATAAATATCAAATGTTAAATATTGTAACGTCCCTCTCAGAGACGCTACAAATATTGTTATAAATATATTTATATGAATTGTTATCTAATTATTTATTAAGTCCTTTGTCAATTCCTATGTAAATTTCCCTTCGCCATCCGCGTTTTACTCAAGTTTGTTGAGCCAAGTGTTAAAGACTGGCCAAGGCGAACGAGGCGGAATAGTGATGAAGATTGGGGAGAGCTCCACCAACGTTCAAACAGAGCAGACGCTCTTAAGTAATATAAGTGCACTTACCTCTAGAACACATAAATTTATTTTCAACATATTCAACACACACTACAATTAATCAACGGACTCCAAACTATGACCGGAAGTATTGGATGGAATTAAACAGATAACTCAAGTGCAATTGAAATCCTTCCTGTTTCTACCATTCATCCTTAGTTTTAAGAAATTAAAGTTTAAATAAAATTGTTCATCGAAACTAATATTTAGTGTTTTAAAAAAATAAGTGGTGTCTCGGGAGCTATGGGAATTACAATATGTAGATATTTATCCCTAAATATGAAATTTTGAAATATTAATTTGTAGTATGTATTCATGGTGTAGAATTTTTAGACTCCAGCTCTAGTGTAAAAATATTCTATTTAATTAAAATGTTTGTTGGGCAGTTTCTTTTTTGGAATTTCCTACTAAAATTATAAAGAAGCAATCATTTTTCTTAAAAACTGATATTGTTTTGAATTTTTTATTGATTATTGTAGAAATCTTAGAATTTTAATTTATAAGTTATCACATCCAGGAAACCAAACAGTCTAATCATATATTTATAACTGCTCCTTATCTTGTAATGAACAATGAACTTGACCTTTTTGCAATAATATGTGGTACTGTGAGCGATTACGAAGTTGCAATAAAAGTGTATAATATTCGGACAACTCAATTAGTATAATTTTGAAAATAAAACAGAAAAGATCGCAGAAAACAAAATGACTGATCGACTATTAGGTTATTTGGTGTTTTGTGTAATTTTGGTACAGTATTCTGTTGTGTGTTCGGTAATCGAAAAAAGTAAATGCAATTTACTCGTAAGTGTTTCATTATCAATTATAACTTGAGAAATAAATTTCAGAAAATGATTGTCGACTGCCACTACCGCCACTTTCATTTTTCGCTCCACTTGTGTTTACAACAGATGGAATACTGAAGAGTACTGAAAAGACAAGTGACGGAAATAATTATATAACAATTAGTAGCGATGAAGATGTTATTCTTTCTTGTAGTCCGAATTATCTCAGAAGCTATCCAACAAAAACGGCGGTTATTGGCACTTGTAAAGGAGAAAATATTTTGAGTAAGTGATCTATTGTTTTTGTTGTAAGCCATTGTGATTTCGATTCGGCTAAATTTCTAGAAATGAGAAGAGATTTAGATTAAAGCTTCTTTCTGAACGGGAGACAACATTTGTTGTTTGTTGGATGATATCAGTAAATTTCTAAAACCAGTGTTACATTACGAAAAAACAAATCTTTAACTAACATGAAGATTTTAGGTATAGCTATTTTCAATCAAAAAGCCCCACTATACCGATCGACGCTACGTCACATATTTTTTTTAATAAATATGCGAAGCACCTAAAACACGAAAAAAATGCCCAAGCCGTAGTTTAGAAGAAATAAATTTTTTTAAGTATTACTTGTCGAAAATCTAAGGGAAATGTAAAGGAAGGAAAATTGTGAAAATGTAAGCACAAATTTTTTTTTCCTCAATTTGATAAACTTTGTCTTGAAATTTATTTTATTAATATTTGAAATCAATTTAAATTTGTCGTCTTATTTGGATTTTTTTTTTAATTTTTACCCAATCGAATGCACATTTATTGTGTAAAAACAACCTGTAACTTCTTAAGGGAGGGGGAAATAGATTTTTATAATGAATTTTGCTGCATATACCAATAATTAATCATAACTAAACATAACTACTATTTGTTTCAGCAATTGATGGCGAGGATAAAAATTTTCTTAAAGAACTTGCATGTGAAATGAGAGCTATTGAGGAAATAATAACGCCCGTTAATGGATGTTCAGATAATTTCACCTCAATTGAATATGGTTTCACACATCCGCTGAATGAAAAATCATACGTTCTTGGCGAAGCATGCTATTCAGAGGACGAAGGCCGAACCATATTTGTCCATACTAAAGTCAAAAAAAATTTTAAAAATGATGAAATTGGTCAAATTGCCTTAAGAATTAGGAACAAAAATCATTTTCGACAAAGACATCCGATGTCTAGATATAAACTTGATTTTCTAAAAGCTGCCCGTCTAGATTTGCTAAACGAACGTCTTAGCAGTTTACTTGAAACTACAAATATACCGACGATAGTCCAAGATCACTTTATCGATCGCAGTATGCTGATGAATCAACAATTTAATTCTATACTAAAATTGGCGTGGAACTATGTGTTAGTGAGCGGCGATGAATTAATAAATACCATCAATTTTGGATTTAATATTCAAAAAAATATGGAACTCTATGTCGGAACTCATGGCGTTCTAACGAAACCAAATAAATCCGGTGTAAATGTTCCACTTTATTTAACTGATGAGAACAAATTTCCGTTAGCGGAATATATTTGGGTTGTTATAATTGTTGAAAATAAAGCTGTTGCGATTGTGATTGGAAATGATGAAGAGATTACATCGGAATCATCAAATTTGTGTAAAAGTAAATGTAATCAAATTAATATGCATAAAACTCTTCAAATGGACAATCTCATAGCTAGTGGACGTCTTCTATGTTGTGAATATAATGATTTTATAAAAAATGTACCAGAAATGCCTTTACTTAAAGGATCTTATCAACTTCTATCGGGACGGAATAATGTATAATAAATGTAACAATTGTATAATACAAAAACAAAAAAATGTTTGACTTCTAGTTGTATTTTTAAAATTTTTGATGGTCCCTCATCTGACACGGATCTCAACATGCAGTGCACGTGATAATAAAATTTGTTTAGATTTTTCGTCTAGACATCAGATATTTGCATCCTAAATTCTTAGACTGCTTTTGTTCTTGTTCAATTCATCAATGATTAAAAAAAAAGCCAAGGGATCCAGTAAAAGAATTTAACTAATATGAATTTGGGTAGATGCATAAGCAAAGCAATAACAAATTGAAATTCACACTATCGAAGACCTTGGAAAATCTAAATCCTATGAGTATATATATTATATATATCAAAAATGAATGCAACATGTTGTTTAAGCAAGAACTGATTTATAGAAAGGCTTTAGCCCCAATAATCCAATGATAATTTAAATTATTGGCGGTTCTTTATATACATAGTACATTTATATATAATTAATTAGTAATTGGAGTAAGTTAAAAATCTTCTCTTAAAACATACAAAAACATATAATGTAGTATATAAAACAATATAATGTAGTATTGTTAAAAAAAAAAAACTTACCTCCTCAACTTATTCCGTACTGGTTCCTCCCAGAAAATCAATAAAAATAGACACTTTTATTTAAATTTTGTAATTTTTAACTGTTGAACACTACAATAATATTGATTTTAGGAATGATTGTAAAATTTCCTAAATAATTAAAAAAAAACCCACAAATCACCAGACTTTTAAAAACTTTTTTTTTCAATCTGTGTTTAATGACCGAGGCTTGTAGGTTGTAGCATAAATAGTCTTATCTTCAAATTTTCAATTTGTGTCATTATTATGAATTATTTTTAAATATTTTTTTATATTTTAATTTTTCTAATAGGGTTAAAATAAAGTTTTTTTATTTGCGTGTATCTTACTTTGCATATAACGGGACCGACATTTTTATAAGTGACCTCCGAAATCACTCGACACAAATTCAACCCGGGTATCGAATCTGCATCTCCCAGCATCTAAATATTCTAAATCTAAAGCGAGTGTTTTACCATTGAGCCACAGTTGTTAGTTGGTCTTGCACCTGATCCGAATTCAAGTACTTAATTCTAACAAAGAATAGTAATTAAGTTACTAATTACAGATTTAAGGATTACAGATAACAATTTTCAGCAATTTTTAATTAATACACTTCAAAAAATTAATAATTTATTTTATTTTAACAAGAGTAAAATTAACCAATAAACGTTTTTCTCGGTCTAACTTATTTCAATCTGCATCTCCTTCTCTAAATATTGCTAGTTATACAGACGTTCATAGCTAATTTAATAAAAAAAGTGTTACAAAAAATTTTTTAACTAGTTTTCGTGTGGCAAAAAAGTTAGCAATCATCACGAAAAATTGAAATTAATTGAAATTTGAACATTTTTTAAATATCGACGGTTTACTCTAGATATGATAGGTTTTAGTATTTTTTCATTCTGGTTAAACTCATTTTCTGCAAACACTGAACATTCAACTCGAAAAATCATATTTGTCATACTGTTTTTTTACATTAAGTGTTTTCTACTAAAAAAAAAAGATTTCAATACAAAAATATCAATAAAAAGATCAGGTATTCGTTTTAAATGTTATAAAATTTCCTAAATTATAAAAAAACCGACAAAACACCAAACATTTTCAGACTTAACTTGTAATCGATGAAGGAGACGATGTTGCCAACTCCTATTGGAAAATTAAAAATTATTGGCTGCGTACATTTTATATTTAATTTTTCAAAATCTTATTTTATCATAACTCTGCCACTAACCTTAATGTTTGACTTTTTCGATTGTAATCGGTAAGCGCCAAATGTGAAATGTCTGAACAAAAGGAAACCGTAGAAGATTTAGAAATATCATCTTTGCAAGATCTTGGACCTTATTTGGCAAAACAGAATAATGTTAGCAATTTCATCTATGTTTCCAAGATTCCACAAATATGCAAAGATGAGCCATGTATGCTGGGAGTTGACGAAGCCGGCCGTGGGCCTGTTTTAGGTTTGTACCAAAGATATTTACACCTTATCTATGCAAGATAAACATCCGATATTTCTTTAGGTCCAATGGTGTATGGCATCTCATTTTGTCCGCTGGTAAAATCGGAAATGCTAAAATCGCTTGGTTGTGCAGATTCAAAACAATTGACCGAAGAGAAGCGAGATGAAATCTTCAACGATATAAATACAAAAGAATCTGTTACCGAATCTCTGGGTTGGGCTGTGGAAGTAATTTCACCAAATGTTATCAGTATGAATATGCTTCGTCGTTCAAAACATTCTCTCAATGAAGTGTCAATGGATTCGGCTATTGGACTGATAAACAAAGCCATTGAGGCTGGAGTTAATATAGCCGAAGTGTATGTGGATACTGTTGGACCTCCAGAAAAATATCAAGCAAAATTATCAGTAATATTTCCTGATTTTTTAATTACTGTTGCCAAAAAGGCCGATTCCACCTATCCAATTGTTTCGGCGGCTAGTATATGTGCAAAAGTTACCCGAGACCATGCCTTGAAAGTGTGGAAATTCCCGGAAGGTCTAGATTTAACAATGGAACAATTTGGCAGTGGATATCCAGGCGATCCGAAGACTAAGGCATTTCTGCAGGACCACATAGATCTGATGTTTGGATATCCTAGGCTTGTTAGGTTTAGCTGGCAAACGGCGGTCAATGCATTGGAAAATAAGGCGTTTAATATGGAGTTTGAAGAGGAGCCCAAAGAACCAAAGAGTTATAAGTCAATTAAAAAATTCTTCAAAGCAGACGAAGAAAAACATGTTCGGCACGAATTCTTTAAGGACCGATTTTTGGAAACTGATTTTGATTTATAGCACTGCTTTAGACATCTCAATTGTTCCTCAATATGAAATCTTAAAGTAAGAATAAAATAAGGCTTAAACTCTATGCAGATAATTTTATTTGGATGCAATAAATTCAATGGTCCAGACATAAATTCGGTTATTCAGATCCAGTTGGTGATCCTGAACGACTACCACTATGCGAACGACGAGGTGAAGCTGATCCACTACGTGATCGACCCTTAGACGGTGTCCGTGAATGTGATCGTGATCTAGATCCTGATGCAGATCTTGATCCCGATCGGGATCGACTTTTTGAAGCACTTTTAGAACCACTTCGCGATCTTGACCTAGAACCAGATGGACTTCGACTACCCGAAGCCGATCTCGATCCGGATTTTGATCGGGATCGTGAATGTTTCGAAGACACTTCCGATCTTGCCGCAACCGAACGTGATTTCGATCGACGCGGTATACTCCCGCTACTTGAATTCGAGCGAGAACGTGATTGGATTGATTTTGCTCTTGATATAGATCGAGATTTGGTTCTAGATTTTACTCTTGACGAAGGTCTTGAAACTGATCCAGATCTACTGCGACTACCAGATCCCGATCGTGAACCAGACCTCGAGCGAGATGGTGTTCTGGAACGACCACTTCCTTTGTCATCTTGATTGTTTTCTTTGTCACTTGTTTCTTTGTTTTCTTGTGTCTCAATTTCTGGCACTTCCTCCTCCGGTTCACTTTCCTCAATTTCCTCTTCATCGTCGCCAGCTGCTTCCAATTGACGTTCTCGATAGCGCTGCATACGATGTTCGGCTGCATTTAATGGAAGATGTTTGACCACCAATCTGAAAGGATTTTAAGTCTTAATTTTACAGCACCAAACAATTATTTAGAGAATTTTGCAAATTACTTGGTATTGGTTGGCTGTTGTCCAACCTTTTGTCGACGTTTATTAAGTCGCACTCTTGTTTCCAGCTCATTGTAATAGATCCCATCATTTCTGACAACCAAAAAATAATTCTCCTCGTAACCTTTGGATGCTTTGCTCTTTACATTCCAATTGTACTCCCGAGCCATTTTGTATTCGTATTCCTCATCGTCTTCATACAGTACCTCACTGGTAAAGTCACGACGACGTTTCTCCAGAGTGTCCTCAGTTGGTAGAAAGTATGCGACGAACTGTTCACCACTCTCGTCCATGACACCACTGTAAAAGATTTTGTTGAGAGAAGCTCAATATTCCGTTTTACAAAATAACTTACCGAATCATAGCCTGAGACATTTCCTCAATTTGAGCTGGAATATTTTTGCCCGATTCAGCTGGATCACTATCGAAAATAACTTGGGCGCATGGATACTTCCAATTTGAAAAGTCGGGAAATAATTGCAAAACTTCCACAGCTGTAACGTTTGGTTTGCTGGAAAAAATCGAAATTCTTAAGGTTTCACTCTAAAGATTAAATATGTATAAAATTCTAACCTATAATGATTCTTAACCTCTGATTTAGATTCTTCAAATGTTTTCTGAATCGCTTTAATTTGTGTTTCCCGATCCATATACAGAGTTTCCTCGACAAACGATTTTTTTACATTAAAACCAACTTTCGCTTCAACTTTTTCCATATGCTGAGGTTGAAAACGTGTTTGTTCCGTTGAGATGTACTCAGATTTACGGAGCCAAGATACACTTTTTGCATGATGTTTGGATCGCATAGAATCCTGCGGTGTGTGCACATCTTCTTCCAGTAGCTTTTCATCGGCTGGTTCAAGTTGAGTATATGGATCCGATTGATATAAATCTCGATTAATTAAATCGATTATAACGCCTAAATCATGTTCCGTTAGCACTTCGTAGCGATAATTACGTTCCAGGGATGTTGGATTGTACTGAATAAATCGATCGTTCTCAAATGGATACGTTATGAATTTCAAATCGAATGGAATATCTGGTAGGGTATTGGAATATTTAACGCGATTTATTAGTTCCGATCTTGGGAAAGTGGTAAGTTTAATTAATTAGAAATTAACAACAAAAAAATTGAAGTCACAAATTTACTTTCTTTCGGATGGTCTTTGTGGACGTTTTTCAGCAGCATTATTTGTCCCATTTTGAATTGTTGGTGCCATTTTTTATTTCCGATAAGGAGATGGTAGTTTTACCTAAATAAAAGTTTCCACTTATTTATATAATTTTAACATTACTGTTGTGTAGTATTTCGGTATCTGCTATAAAACTATTAGATTTCTTTACCGAATCTTCAAATACTCTCAATGCTAACAACAAATAGTATTCAAATTACTTTTTACGGATTGATTATGAATTTACGGATAACTATTTTCAACAATTTTTAATTAATAATTTTAACTTTGACAGCACTGACAGCATTTTTTTGGACCCATATGAAAATTCAACGAAGTTAAGTTAGCAACGAAATCCTAAACAAAAATACTTCTATAGAGCTGTGAGCCGACTATATCACTAAATTTAAAAGCGGCTATTTGCTGAACGACGTCAAGTAAAAATGATTATATTGTGAATGGTTCGTAATGTTGAAGACGTTGAATATTTTCTCATTTAGAAAATAGCGCGAAATTTAAAAAATAGTCACGATTAAAACAAAGTATCGAAAATATAGAAGACAATTTATACGTATCCATTATGGATACAAATATGAAAATGCTGACGACGAGTTTAAATTAATGTCAAAATTATTTAATTTACAGCCAATCAGAAACACGATGGTGGGTAGCGAAAAGGCATCTATAAACCAACTGTAACAAACGGAATGAAAAGACCGTATCGAACTGTTTAGGTAAGGTAATTGTAAGGAGTACAGAGATCTATACAAACAAATTGATTGGACACTGCATGCCAGTTTCCAGTTAATGAAAGTTTATACTAACTAAATTTCAGTTAAAAAGTTTCCCTATTCCCTAATTTAAAAATGTTTAGACATCATTTTCATTCTAAACCTAAATTTCAATTTATTTTTCGTTTTCTTGTGTCTATTTTTGATTTATAATGAAATATTCTTGTAAGTGAGATCGTTGAACGTACTCCATGGCTTTTACTAAAATTCTTGAATTTTAAAAAAAGATGTTTTTGAAATTTTTTCTATTTAATTACATCAGACTTAAGTTAAACGACCATCCTTAATTAATAAAATTATTACTGGTAGATAAAGTAAAAAAAGTATCTTTTTCAATTATAATATTTTTTTATTAGGTAATATTTTTGATTTTGTTTCTTTAATTAACAAAAAAATGTATCTAAAAACAAATATTTTTTACATACAATTTGAAACTAAAATAAAGAATAAAACTGAATTTAATCCGACAAGGTATATTTTCATAACAAGTTACTATACAGTTTTCCAAAAAAATTAAAAAGAATCACCACCTAATCTTTAATCATAGCCATTCTTATACATAAATAATACTCAAATTATATTCTTTGCGACAACAGCCATTTTCTGTGAAGAACTTCATTTTAAGGAAGGTCTCCCTATTAACATCAAACTTCTCTTTCAGACACTTATATATACCACATTCAACCATACTCTTTTAATCCTATCTATAAAAAAAAACCCCCGTAATTTGCAAAAATCTTGTAATTTTTTTAATTATGTGGTAATTTTGACCATAATTTTTCCTATTTAAAACCAAAACTGGATATCTACCTAGAATTCTAAAAATCTATCTAAAGATTCTAAAGATCTTAACTACAATATATTATATTGTTGCGGACAAAATGTCACTAAGGTACTAATTAAGGGGTAAAATGTTTCTAATTTAAAAAACTAGTGATTTCTTGAAGTCCAATTTATTTAAATTATTTTCTTCAAAACAAAAACCAACGAAAAGATTTAAATAGCGTCTTCATAAGTATGTAGTGGAATTGCACCTAAATACCAAATAAATCCTAGAATATCGAATGATTGAAATTATTTAATTAGGATCAAATATTTTTTTTAGTTAAGTCGACGCGTGTATGTTCAATCCAGAATAAAATACTCATGTTTAAACCAGTGACGGGTCCCCGTAAATCAAATGCATGGTGGGGTGAGCCACAAACTAAACTATACTTTGAAAGGAAATTTTTTTACATCTAGATTGTAGATCATTAAAATAAAAATAATTAAATTTATTGAAAATTAACAATTTAACAAAAATTGTATCTAATCCGTATACAACACAGTGAAACACACATGACACAGCCATAAATATATCAAACACAGATACTAACAAGACCATTTCATTGACTTGTACTGAATTTTATTTTGATATCATTACTCAGTGCATAAATCCTTAACATAAATTTTTTGATAAACCGTAATAGTTCTGGCCATATTGATTCTATAGGTACATGATAGGTAATCGCTATATAGGCAAAGTATAACGACATTAAAGTTTTTAAATCGATTGACATATGGAGAAACTCTGGCACTTAAGACTCACACCACACACGAATTCATTGAAGAGCAAAAATGTATGGCGTCTAGGCCCTATCACTAATAAATCACGTGTGACAAAGAGGAAAACGTTTCGAAATCACAGTTGCGTATCGAAAGCAAAAAAAAAAAAATTGCATCGCAATATTGATTCCTCCAAACAAATACTTGTATCGACATTTTCGATATGTAATTCATAGTCGGCCATATTACTTTCCGAAATTGAAATGGCTGCAAGGAAATTAGTCTTTTCATTATGTAATTTATGCTATTTATAGGAAAGCCACAATAGTTTTGATTGGAAAAGCTTCGAAATTGCTTCAGGAACCATTACGCAACAGAATAGCTTATAGAAGCTAAACCAGCGATAAAAATTGGCTAGATATTATCACATACAGTGATCTGCTGGTTACTTCTATGACATAATATAGTTTAGTCTACACTGCATTGTTCAGTTCTCACTAAACTTTGTAAACTTTCTCGCTTTGGAATGGAGTTGGGTGCGATGCCAATCAAATGCGTTAGTTTATTTGCATGAAGTTAACCTATCAACATGTGGGACCGTTTTTCGTAGTTTTTTAGACGGTTTACTTTACAGTAAACGTGGTCTATTCATTTACATTTCGAAATTGTACTAAAATAAATGTAGACAAAGAATTTAAATATTAAAACAAGGCACAATCAATATGATGACAACAAACATGGGCGAAAATAGTCAAAGGATTAATAAGGCACTTTGAACATTCTTTAATCAACTTAGAATTGAAGGAATTTGAGTTCAGTGTTGCCTTGGTCATCGAAACAGATAAAAATGTTCTCGCATTTCGAGACATTTTCTATGATTGCAATTACCACACGTAGTAACTGCAATTACCTTACCGCATAAAAGATGGTGGTCTTTTTAACACTAAACGTACCAGAACGGTCAAATGATCGCTTTTTTAGAGTTTGATCAACATTTTTAAACTCAATCTTTTTCGCTTTACCTCAACTTACTTTACGACTTAATACATAAATAGGTAGGTACTTATCTTTCAGCATCTATCTCTCTTCTTCTTTCGTTTTTGCTGATAAGCTTATGTCCTCCACAGTTATTTACCGTAAGCGGTCTTTTGACTGTTTTTGTTAAAAATAGATATATACAAAATGTCGGGTACGTTTCGCGTTAATATATCGATGGCTTGTATACAATACTCGCTAACTCATTTTTACCGATTTTTTTTTTATTGCATAAAATTGATGATTATGCAACCCTGCATCTATGGCAAAATTATCACAAAAAGTTTGTTTTAAAAATTTCGTTTTTTTTTGCAATGTTTGGCCATACGCTATACAAAACCACTTTAGTTTTTACTGTCTCCTGAAAAGTACATAAAAATGAGTTAACGGGTATTATATATAAGCCAACGATATCCAATGCACCAATACCAACAGTGAACCAACAATTATGCGGGTTTTGTGGAAAAGGGGGCACCACCCACCCAATCTTCCCTAGAGGGGAATTGAAATTAGTATTTTTTTTTTTAAATCAATCGCCGACGTCATTGACATAGAGATAGCAGCAGTGAGGGCGTTATTCCATTAAAAAAGTTTGTATGCATAATAATAATAAAAAAAATCTGATTCATAAAAATTACAGGTATTTTTGTTTTAGTTAACTAACACTTAGTATGTATGACCACAGAAAAAAATTTAATAATAAAAAAAATACCAATTTTTACTATAAACTCTTAAACACTAAACAAAATTAATTTAAAAAAACTATAATCACTGTATTTATTAATAAATTTGATCGAGCAGTAATATACATATAACATATCTTATGTATGTGTGTGTGTTTGTGTGCAATAAATAAGAATAAAAAAAAAAGTATAAATATTATTAATAGGCTAGCTACTATATAATAACATTAATTATGAAAAATATATTCCTAAATTACAACTTTATACAACGAATTTAAAAACGTGGAGGATTCTATTTAAAAAAAAAAAATAGAAAAAAGAAGAAAAATAAAAACAGTAAAAAAAGGAAAAATGTCCGTAAAATTTATAAAAATGGATTATTTGAATTTAAAGTTGTTGCCTGTAAATTAAGAAAAAAAAACCAACATTATTATCAACGTCAATTAAAATGTTAAATGCTAAAAAAATACCGCAAATGGATTTTTTTGTGGATGTTGCAAAAATCCATTATTCAATGGCGCTCTATTTCCTAGATTCATTGCACTATGGTATACATGGGGACTTGAGCCATACACATTATTTGAGATTCCAAATTCATTTGTAATATTTGGCCAGCTATTCATTGAATTTGTTGGTTGAATTTGTGCTTGAAATGGATTACTAATTTGTGCATGTTGAGCGTGGTGCTGCTGCTGTTGCTGGTGATGGTGATGTTGTTGCTGCTGCTGTTGATGTTGTTGCTGCTGCTGTTGTTGTTGCTGTTTAAATGGATTAGCACTTGGTGTTGATGGTGCTATAAGGTGTGATGAAAAGGCATCTTTTTCTTTTACCTCACGCAATTGTTCGTCTAAATCTTTGAGAGCAGCATACCGATCAACAAGTGGCGTTGAGCATATCGATGAACTTGAATTAAATGTTCCGCTTGAATTTAATGAATTACTTGTGGAACTCAAAGACATCGGAAGACCTGAAATAATTGAAAATTTATTTAAGTTGAATTTTTTTTTTCGGAAATATTTCAAAATCAATTCGTGCAAAACGAATGAGAACGCAAATTTATGCACTCGCAATGGATGTAATAGGAACGGTTACGAAGCTATTTATGATTATTTTGTTTACTTAGTTTAACGTAAAATGGAATAATATTATTTTTATTAAGTCTGGTGAATCGTCGTTTCGGTGTAATACAGGGAAAAAGCAGAACAAACAAAAATGGCCAACATTAAAAGAACAACGTACCAAGGAGGGTAGATTCTAGAAAAATGGAAGAAAAATCATGCATTTTAATAAAAAAAAAAAAAACAAAAAACTAAACCATGCATATTGAACTCCATTAAAAACTCTCTAATCAACTATTATTAAAAAAAAAAAAATCAAAAGGCGAAAATTTCCACATAACTTACTCCATCGGTTTTGTTCGGGCATAGTATATGGCCATTGAAATTGTTGCCAAATATTCCATTGGCTAGTATTATTTTGGTTGGCTATCCGATTGAATAGAATAAAAATTATTTTTCTTTCAAATTTCAAAAAAAAAATTACTACATAGACAGATTACTTAGTAGTCAAAACTACAAAACAAAATTAATTGTTGTTCTAACTAATAAATGTTTAGTTTTTAATGTAGTGAAAATTTGCTCATGATGGTGTCCTAATGATTTCCAATTTTTCAACAATTCTAAAGGGAAACATTTTGGTTAAGGAAATTTTGAACTTAATTTATTAAATCTGCTGCTAAATTAAAATTAAAAAAAAAAAAAAAAAAATAATTTCATGAAACTTAGTGACTAACCTAGATGTGTAAGAACGAAAATATTATCTGAAAATAGAACTGGATTGGAGGAGTTACACTACAAAAATCAACAGATTAGATTGGTAGAATCTCTAAGGTACTAGCAAAAGAGAATAATTCAGAAAGATGTGGCGCCGCACCGTATTAGACGAATCTCTAGTGAAGGAGGAAAAGATTGGGTCGGAACTGAAAGTTTTGACTACGAACAGAACAAGATGGCGGATTTTTATTTATTTTATGGATGGTCTATGGTCGTTAAATGACTTGATAATGATAATGATAATGATAATGATGATGATGGAGATAGAGGTATTAAAAAAAAGGAATGGTTTTAGATTTAAATCAAAGATCTATCTGATACCAATAAAGAGTTTCCCAACTCATTTTCGTCAATTTAGTTCATAGAAGGTATTGAATATACGCCTTCGACACATACATTAAGAGTATTCACAGAATATTTCAATGGAATAAATAAAAAAAAAATCTATTTTACGGCTATAATTGGAGAATACATTTTCGATATTTATGTGAAGTTAATCTCTAAACCAAATGGTTCTCAGAGATCTGATAAATAGCTTATGTACATTTAGTTCAGAAACTGAATAATAAGAAATATTTTAATTTTATCTTTTGTTTGTTTGTACAATTATAGTAAATAAGGGCCATCCATGGTAAGATAAAATTAAGAGATACAGATAGATCTCGATGCTATCAGATCATTCAAATATATAAAATAAATTATGATCAACATTTGAAATGTATACTGGCGAGAACCCACACTTAAAATAAGTAAAATACAAAATCTAAATTATTCTTCAATTAACAATAAATTCGGACAATTAACTTTAATGCAAAATGTGGCCTAAATGCAAAACGTAAATTTCTAATATATGGATTGAACGTAATGTACCTCATGTATGTATGTGTATGAATGTAGTACAAACACACAAATTTAAAAGTCAATAAAATAAAAATAAAATAAAAAAAGAAAATTATGATCAAATAACAAAAAGTCATGAACGTTCATTGAATACATTTATGTACAACGCGTACCCGTACAGTGACGAACAAAAATGGATACATAATTGAAGTTTTTTTTTTTAAATTTGGTTGCGGAAAAACTCTCTAAGAATTTTGATAGTTGTTTGAGAAGAGGCCCTCTCTCATTTTTCAAATTTTTTAGTAGAGAGAAAAACTAAATATTTGTACACAGCATTTCAACGAAGAAAATGTTTAAAAAGCGAGGAAAACCATGTTTTTTTGTGAAATTTAGTATAATATTGTTGCCAGATAGTGTAAAATATCCCAAATTATCAGATTTCATAAAAAAAACCCATTTTTGAAAAAATTGATGTTTGGCCATTTTCTCAAATAACCATCGATTTGAAAATTAAAACAAATTTTGATTGGAAAAATTAGTTTTGTTTAATTCAAATATTCAAAGAAAAAAAAAATCTAAAAAAAAAGAATTTTTTTTTATGTGAGGGCGGGCGCCCTAGAGCGCCCGAAATTTCTTAGGTCTCTATAGATGGGCCCATTAGACAAACCTCTTTATACATTTATCTCAATTGACATGACAAACTTTTTTTTGTGAAACAAAGCAGCACTTGAGGTGTTCTTTTTACGGAAACCTTATAAATGTTTTTAAGTGTAATCCAACCACCTGGCCTTAAATTCAAATATCAGACACCTAATACCAGAGAAAAATACTTCATGTTTTATCCTCAGTCGATAGTGACCTGGCGCTCGAAAAGCAACCACTCAATGATTCATAAAGCATTAAAACAAAAGGTCTTTGGACAAAATATTAAATATTAAGTTAAGAAACGTGCAAAATTGAATAAAGACAAAGAAAAATAAATTTCAATAAAAATTTTTGAAAAAGAAAAAAAACATTTTTTTTTTGAATTTTTTTTGAAAGTCAAAACTAATATTCCGAATTAAAATTTGTTAAAATTTTCAAATTCTTAGAGCCTTCCAGCAATTAAATATGTAAAAAACTTCAATTATGTTTCAATTTTTGCTCGTCACTGTAGTTAATGTATGCCGCACCATAAAACAGTGAGTATACCTATGTACGTAGGTATGAACCGGTGAAATACGTAAAATATAAAAAAAAAAAATTCAATCTCATATGCACATAAATTAATACTTCAACAAGATAAATAAAATAAAATAAAAAAACAAACTACACAATCATAATATTACCTGATGCATTGTATATGGGATTGTGTTCAAAATCAGCAAAATCTGCATTTGCATTTTTAGCCGTTCCATTTTGTGCCGTCCCCGTTCCATTAACTAATTTATTTGAATTACTGTTTATACTATTGTTGTCCGATGTAGTAGCATCAAAGATACTGGCTGAACTAAAATCAGCAACAAAGTCTGTGTCCGGTGTAAATTTGTTATTATTATCGTTTAGTAAAGTGTTTAGGCTATTTTTGGTAGATGATAGGCCATTATGATTAATTCCATTTGTTAAGCCATTAGTTGTAATAATATTATTATTATTTGTAGTAGAATTATTATTATTATTATTATTATTATTATTATTATTAATATTATTATTATTGTTGTTATTAATATAATTATATAATCTAAGTTCTCGCAAACTTGTCGAATTAAATAGGCTACTATCGTCGGGGGTAAATTGATGTTTGAAATTTGTATTATTTGTCGTTGGTGCCGTTATTGGAACGGGTACATTTGTAGACGGATTTGATTTTGTTGCATTTCTATTGAGTCGCAATGATGTTGGCGGTGTTAATGTTATTGCTCGCAGAGCCGATGTTGTATCCTTATTATTTGTTATTTGTAAAGGCTGTGATGGCGTTAATTGTGTTGTAGTTGTTAGCGATTTTAATGGGCTCGCCGGTTCCAAATAGTATCTAAAAAAAAACAACAAAACAAAACAAAACAAAAATATTAATTAATAAATTATTTTAATTTTCATACAAAAAAACCAAACCTTTTTCGCTCATATTTATCAATCATAAGCTCTCTTTGATCTTGTGTAAGGGTACGCTTTGGATCCCATAAACCTAGCCATGTCTTTCCACAATCATCATTGCCATGTAATTTTATAAATTCTAATTCGTCATTTGTAAATGTTGCCATCGAAATGGATTTTACTCTATGGGGTGGTGTAAGACCGCGTCTGTTAAAATGAACAACACTTGTATAACGTAAAGTTGTCTATAATAATTTATTATTTAAAAAAAAAATCTGTTAAACAATACCGAAATATCTAACGTTTCTTATTATGAATTTTGAGTTCGATGAAAAGAGACAATTTGCATGAATATCATATTTCGGTCTGTATAAGTCGGACATAAATTACAAATGAGTTATTAACTTCAACACGCTGAATAGTTGTCAAATTTACCCAAAATTTGTTTTTTTTTTGTTTCATTTTTGATTTATTGTTTAATTTTTTCCTGCCATTTTTATTATGTAAATTAATTATTGAAAAACAAAAAAAAAATTAATAAAAAGACGCAATTTGTTGGCGTTCTTTTCAGTACGGACAGACATATTCATCGAATGGGTTAATTAATCGCACAGGTAAAATAAATAAATATTCAATACATATACAGTGCGTAATAAAAATATGTTGACAATAATAAATTCAAGAAATTTATAGTGAAGCTGGCGAAAAAAACTTTCACACCAGTGATGATTATTGATAATTACTTGATTATTGATTTCATTATTGTAAAAAAAAAATGGTGATTTTAATGGGAGTAACTGCCAAATGAATTTAGCAAGTGGTGCAAATATCTTGAACTTTATTTACGATTGTTAACTGTTTTACTGGTTGAAGATACAATTTTCATATTTTGTTTTAATTAATTGTACGTTTCCCACACAATTTTGGTATGTTTTTGGAAAAATGGTAAAACTTTTCAGGTCCATAACATTTTGATCACGAAATGGTACGAAAAATAAATTCAGGCTAAAATCTTATTTTGTAATTTTCTTAACTTATCTTTTAAAGATAAGACTGTTTTTTTCTTAATTGATTTTTATTCCCTTTTGTTGTTCAAAAGAGTAAATTGTACGGTGATGAAAGTATAAATATAAAAAAAATAATCTCTGTCCGAATACATTTGTTATTCACTGCAGTACTGATCAATTACTGGTTTTATGCCCCATTGAATTTAAAATATGGAAAAAAATTGGACAAAATTTATAAACACCTCATCCTTGTTTTACGCGATTATCGGTTCCATCAAATCGTCCCGTAAAAAAATATCATATATTTATTACTAGATTTTAGATTTAAATCTATTTTTAGAGGTAAATTTGAATTAAAACTTTTTAAATAAGTAATCGCGGTAAAGTGAAGAAATCGCGCAAAAGGATTTGTGCAGTACTAAAAAATCGTGTTAACGTGAATTCGCGTAAAAAAGGGTTGCATAAGGAATAAGTGTATGTTCAGTACATGTACAAGTACATATCTGGTCTAACGGGTAGGGTATTATTAGGGCCGTTCTAACATATACATACATACTTTGGCGTATTCCATCAGATTTCTTATGTAGTCTTCTATGGTCTAAGGAGGCGAAATCAATAAAAAAAAAATATTAGGACGGATGTGGAAGAGATTGGAGCCGAAAAGGAGCTATTCTTTAATTTAGAGAAATAAATCTAAAGTAAATCTGGTTTTTTATAAATTATTATTCTATCATCTCTCTCTCTCTTTCTTTCTCTCTATCTCTCTCTGCATATGTATGTATGATACACAATACCTGTTAATATGCATATTAATTTATTTTAAGAAAATGATGTTATGTAGTAATGATGTGAGCTCATACAGGTTAATTACTGTTGTTTACAGTGTGACGAACGGTGATTTTCTTTATGTTACAAACTGACTTATGTGTTAGATATGTAGGTATATGCAAACAGCAAAGAGCACGAAGATTAAATATTCATTGCGAACAAGTTTTTTTTGATCTGCATATCGAAATATTGCTAAGAGAATTATTGATAAATCGAAGTTTTGTACATTACCAGAGAAAGTTTTATTATTTTGCAAAAAAGAAAAAACCAAAAACAATCGACAAGTACCTACACATGTAATGTATGTACTGTACAAGTGTACAATATGTACATATTATATGTAAGTAGGTATGTTTTTCTTCAAATTACTTAGATACACACAAAAAAATACACAACAAAAGTTTTGAATAATTTAAAATAATCAACCATACGTATCAAAAATCCACCAAGTGTAAAGCCATATTGCATATAGTCAGTATTATTTGATGATCTCATCAAAACCAATGTCCTTAAACGCAGTATATATTCTTTTATTTTTACTTGATAGTTGGTTGTTAAATAATTGAATAATGCTCTAGCAAATAAACAAAGACTTTTTGGTCTTTTTGTATAACCGCTCTGTGCTGATGTCATGTGCCGCTGAGTTTGCATTTAAAATTTTATGTTCTTACCGTGAAATAACAAACTAAGGTCACAAAACATGAATTTGCGCCATGTAGTGCTAACAAATATTTCAAGAAAAAAAAAAAAAAAAAAACCAAAAATTGTACAATAGTTTTTAATAAGTTTTTAAAAATGTCCTAAAGTTCTGATGGTAAATCAAATATGATTTGTTTGATTATTTAACTTTCATCTTCAATTTTTTTTCGGCTCTCTCAGTTAGAACATATGCAATCATGCATGAACTATAATTAAGAAATTACTGTTAAAAATATATTTTATTACTGTAGGTATGTATCGGGAACCACATTTACAAAGCAAATCAACAATTTGTATATTTTGATCATAAAATTTTAGATTTTTGAAGGTGACACACTCAGAATGGTTTTTACCATGTCAATCCTAATTAACAATATGAACAGCTAGACGATTTCTTTGGAACCATAAAAAACTCACCAAAAAATTCCAAGGAAATTCAAAACGGATCATCTCAGCAGTTAAACAAAGATCTTAAAGAAAACCGTAAAAAAATATTTGAATATTGTGATCAATACGAATGATCATAATATGATTAGTATAGATAGATGAATAACTGGGTAATGGACAAAAAAACTTTTAATATTAAATAAAACTAAACGGTGACAGATATTTTAGCATAGACCACTTTTTTGGGTTTATTAGCTATTCCACGCTTTTACTGTACCTCTGTTGTTGAATAATTGCAGCACTTGATGAGTTTACTTTTCTGGAAACCTGACAAATGCTCGTCATTTCACCGCCACTCTTTTTTAAGCATTGTCATTCTTGAGATAATTGCAACTATTTAGACTGTTTTTAAGTGCAATCCAACCTCCCGGCCTCAGATTTACATCAACATGGCAGAGAGAGAAAAACACTTCATGTTTCACTCCCCAATCGGCCTTGACCCCAGGACTACCCGTTCTAAAGGCAACTTTTCGTTCAACTTAGCCATTTGGTCGGTTAGCAAATACTTAAATATATGGCGTTGCCAATTCAAGAATATTAAGAAAATATTGGGAGTAATAATAAAAAAAATCAATTTGGAAAATAATAATTAGTTTTTTGTTTTGTTATCAAAGGAATCATTCTAAATTTCATTTCAAATTCGCAGGACATACAAATTCAAACTGTGACCGCCTGTGGAAAAATTACTGTTCGACAGAAAATGATTACTGTGCAGTGAATTTAATGGATGCGCTGCGCACGCAGACAATAATCCGAAATTCTTAAGATGTTCCAGGAATTTAATGAATTACAAGATATAAAATTAGTTAGTATACATACATATATAAGCAACATAGTTTCTATACTATCTAATAAAAATAAATCGAAACAATAAATGTACTATGGTCACTGACGATAATATTATTTATTCACATTGGTCAGATTTAGGTCATCTATTTATTAGATATTATATGACAAGGGGAATCGTGTGTGCATAATTTTCTTAACTTTTTTCATCTTGAACAAAATTGTTATGAAGTGAAGCAGCTCAGCCGAAATGTGTTAAATAAAATTGATGAATTGTAATTCATAAAATCAAATTACTACTCATATGATGCGTACATAGAAGAATAAATTATATTTCCTGTTTTATAAATATGTTTATTATGTTACTTATATGCAACAAAAATACATTTAAATGTATAATATACATATGTACGTAACAAATGTAGTTTAATATTAAAAATCCCTTAATATATAGATTTTTTTCATTTTATTGTCAAAGTGCAAGTAAAATTAAGTATATGTATTGAGATTGTTCCTACGCGAGTAAGTACATATATAACATAATTATAAAAAAAATGTCAATTGATTGATAGTAATATGCATGTAATATGATATGACATTTAAATGCGTCAATAAAATAATTAAATGAAACAAAAAATCTATAGACAAAATATCAATAAATTATTTCTATTTTTGTCGCACCAATATCATTTAGGAAAATATTTTTGTTCTCTTGCAAATTTGTACACAGAGCGATAATATAATTTTAATGAATTTAACATTCTTATGACCTAAAGTAAATCACAAAAGATGTAAATTAAGAAAAAACCAGTAAAGAAGTAAAAATTGGCTACGCCGATTATAATATACCCGTATGAGTACTTGTTTATTATTTAC